>PVJL010012429.1:0-37825 GCA_004026885.1 Lyroderma lyra | reverse complement strand
GTATAGAAGGAAAGTATCTCAACATAATAAAGGCCATATATGAGAGACCCTCGGCTAACATCATACTGAATGGGGAAAAGCTGAAACCTATTCCCCTAAAATCAGGAACAAGACAGGGATGCCCCCTGTCACCACTGCTATTTAATATAGTACTGGATGTTCTAGCCACAGCAATCAGGCAAGAGAAAGGAATCAAAGGTATCCAAATTGGAAAATAAGAGGTCAAATTGTCACTATTTGCGGATGACATGATCCTTTATATAAAAAATTCCAAAGATTCCACCAGGAAACTATCAGAAACAAGAAATGAATATAAAAAGTCTCAGGATACAAAAATCAATGTAAAAAAATCAACAGCATTCCTTTATACAAACAACGAATCCACAGAAAAAGAAATGAGGGAATCAATTCCCTTTGCTATCACAACAAAAAGAATGAAATACCTGGGAATTAACTTAACTTAACAGAGAAAGTTACAGACTTATACATGGAAAACTATAAGACACTTTTGAAAGAAATTGGAACAGACTTTAAGACGTGGAAAAATATCCCCTGTTCATGGATAGAAGACTTAACATTGTTAAAATGGCCATTCTGCCCAGAGCAATCTACAGATTTAATGCAATACCCATCAAAATCCCACAATCATACTTTCGTGAAATAGATAAAAGAATTAGTAAATTTATATGGAACGATAAAAGACCTCGAATTGCCAAAGCAATACTACATAAAAAGAATAAGGCTGGTGGCATTACACTTCCTGACTTCTATTTATATTACAAAGCATCAATAGTCAAAACAGCTTGGTACTGGCAGAAGAACAGAAATATAGACCAATGGAATAGAACTGAAACCCCAGAAATAAACCCACAAATTTATGGACAAATAATTTTCGACAAGGATCAAAAAACATACAATGGGGAAAAGACAGCCTCTTTAGTAGGTGGTGCTGTGAAAACTGGAAAAACATATGCAAAAGAATGAACCTGAGCTGTGAACTCTCTCCATATACAAAAATTAACTCAAAATGGATTAAAGACCTTCATATAAGACCTGCAACAATAAACTGTATAGAAGAAGACATTGGTACTAAACTTACAGACCTAGGACTCAAGGAAGACGTCATGAACCTGACCTCAAAGGCAAGGGAAGTAAAAGCACAAATAAATGAATGGAACTATATCAAACTAAAAAGCTTCTGCACAGCAAAAGAAACCATCAACAAAGCAAAGAGATAGCCAACTGAATGGGAGAAAATATTTGCAAATAACGCATCAGATAAGGGTCTAATATCTAAAATATATAATGAACTAATAAGACTTAAAAACCAAAAATCAAACAACCCAATTAAAAAGTGGGCAGAAGAACTAAACAGACACTTCTCCCACGAAGAAATACAAATGGCCAACAGACATATGAAAAAATGCTCATCCTCATTAGCTATCAGGGAAATGCAAATCAAAACCACAATGAGACACCACCTCACACCTGTGAGAATGGCTATTATCAACAGGACAAGGAATAACAAGTGCTGGAGAGGATGAGGAGAAAAAGGAACTCTGGTACACTGCTGGTGGGAGTGCAAACTGGTACACCCACTGTGGAAGGCAGTGTGGAGGGTCCTCAGAAAATTGGGAATGGAGCTACCATTTCAGCAATCCCCCTTCTGGGGATCTACCCAAAAGACTTGAAAACCTTTGTCCGCAAAGACTTATGTACCCCAATGTTCATTGTAGTGCTGTTCACAGTGACCAAAACATGGAAACAACCAAAGTGCCCTGTGACAGATGACTGGATAAAGAAGCTGTGGTACATACACACAATGGAATATTACTCAGCTGTAAGAAAACATGACATATTGCCATTTGCGACAAAATGGATGGATCTGGAGATCATCATGCTAAGTGAAATAAGCCAGACAGAAAAAACAAAGAACTGTATGACTTCACTCATATGTGGAATATAAAACGGAAAGCAACAAAGAGAAAAGAAATGAACAAACAAATAAACAACCCATGGACACAATCAATAGTTCAATGTTTATGTGGTAACGAGTATATTAGGGAGGGGAGAAAGCGGAGGGGGTGGGAGACAAGGGAGGAGGAGCTAAATATATGGTGATGGAAAGAGAACTCAAAAAAATTAAATTTAATTTAAATAAATAAATGAATAAATAAATAATTGGAATGAAAAAAAAAATAACTGGCTTACTCAAGGTGGCTCAGGCAGTAGTATATGGGCTTTGAATTCCAAGTCCTATATACCATGCTGTCTCTTTACCTATAAAAAAAGATTAAATAAATTCCCTTCACCAATGGTTTTGTCGATACTAAAATCTTACTTTGTGTCTATTACTTTAAGTGTATTAAATATTATTGGGTCATTCATTCTGAACTTGGTATATTGCACAAGATATACCCAGGTTCCATGTAGAAAGTGTTTCCAGACAACCTGAAATATAAATTATAAGCTATTAGTTATTCAAGCCTTGGTATGAATCAGATTATCAGGTTATTCCTGAAGGTTTTGAAAGGAATCATGGGAAGTAGTAATATCTTGAAGGTATGGATTATTTGCAAGTAGATAAGAATAATGTTTTAAAAATGGAAGCAGGATGTAGACAAACAGTATGAGTATACTTCACTCCCTGTCCCCACCAGAATACCCGTCTAAGCAGTTAGTGTGAAAGAACTACTGTCCCAAGGATACCAGATCACTTGATTGTCTCCTTAGATTCAATAATCCACTTTTCACAATATTCTTTCATTATATGAATTTAAATAGCCTGATTCAATCACACTCAAATTTAAGAAATATTCAAGCTGTACTTCAAATATGATTTTTAGGTTGCTAGGCATTTTGTATTAGCTTTGACTGTATTTTCCTTCAGTAACATGCACAATTTAAGGTAGACCAAATTTCATTTAAGAAAATTCAGGGGACATATATGGGGTAGCAATATGAAAAATAACAAAATTATATTTTATGCTTGATGGTTTGGTGATATAATACTATTTAAAAGTCCTTCAAAGAATTTATAATATTGAAAGAATATTATAAACATGTATGGAAATAGAAAGTATGCAGAATAGCTGGGCATTTGTGAGGAAGTCATATTAATTTTTATCTACCAACTGATTTTCTGAAATGCTTTCATATAGTATAAAGAACAAGACAGCAGGAAATGAATTCTGGTATAAAAAGTTATGGCCAGGATACGATTAACTACAAGTTAGAACCAATTTTTAAAAGAAGCATGAGATTTCAAAACTACATTCTTTCATCATGTAAAGAGAGCCTTGCAAAAAAGTAGTTTACTTAATAATAGCAATTTTTCAAATAACCAACCATGTTTTCCTACTTAGGATGAGTTTATGGGTGTTAGAAACACTTGCTATAGAGTATATTTTTTTCCTTTGAAAAGCTGCTTTATCAAAACAAATTTTCTTTGTATTTCAGAGTAGTCTCAAAGTCTGCAAACAAAGAGAAAACAGATGGGTTATCAGTTTTAAAGTTAGTCATCCTTAAAAATTATAAAATTAATATTTAAATAGAAAAAATCAACAAAGCACAAAATGAGAGTGAGAAGTAACATATAAATTGCTGAGATCTAAATAAATTGGTCAATTATTTTCATTTATTAATATCATTTTTATCATTTTATTAATTTCAAATATAACCTGTGACCCATTAAAATATTAAGTTTCATTTTGATTTAATAATAAATAACTCAAGATGAAGTAGCGATCATAAAGTTAATGTGGTTTAACCTCTTTGATTTTATAAGAAAACTGTGGTGAGAGTTAATAGATAGGTGACATACTATCCTCAAATTATAAAGATGTTAGTGGCAGTCAACAAGCAATTTCCGATTTCACAAAGCACCTTTGAATGCATCCATGCAGAATCCAGCATCTTTTATTTTAATGCATAGATACAAGATAGTATTTGCTGTAAGATAAACAAGGTGAGAAGGTTTTGTATTGGAATATTTATTTATATGTTCTAGTCATTAAGCTATATTTCAGCAACACTCATTAAGTGTGGTTATATAGATAGAGTTATGGTTATACAGAGTTGTATCTGTTAAGTTTGTGAGACAAAAAGGATAGATAAATAGAAAAATACTTTGGGTACTACAGGAAATGCATTCTGTGCTCCATTATGAGAAATGAAGGTTAAAAGGTAAGCTTGTAATGACAGAGATTATGTTTGTATGCACTGACCCTTGCAAGTTGTGTTCTGCTGCAACAGGCTGTAGTTATAAGATAGGGGAATGAGATGCCGTTGGCTAAGGGTAGAACTATCTGCATTCCTTAGGCTGAAGTCGGCTAGAGGGAGAAATAATTATTTCCTGACTCCAGGGGTGATGTCTCCTGCATTTCAGTAGAGTCTATGTTAAAAGATCCATGTGTGAGAATTATAAGGCTAAGGTGAGTCCACATCCTAGCCATAAAGATGGTGATTTTCACTCTAACATCAGATTGGCAGATGCTAGTGTAGTAGCAAATGACTTCTCCAAGAAACCTATTCAATAGATTGTGTGTGTGTACTGTTCTGAATATTCTGGGCACTTTCCTGTAATCACTGAGGAGAGGCCTCAGAAATGTTAAAATCTAAAACTAGTGCTAAAAAACCTAGTGCATCGTCCATACCGGCTTTGTTAATATTTATCATTCTTTTTGGTTCTTTCTGACTTCATTAGTTATTCTTTAACCCATTTATCCATTTAGTCATATGGTAAGCACACACAATGGGAGATTCAAAGAAATCAAAATACGGTTCTTTGCTAGTCACGTCTTTTTGCTTAAAAACTAAACTAGTAATTGAAAAGATTAAATAAGTCACTAAGACAATAGTATGAAAGTGGATCAAGTTAAAAAGACATTTAATGAAAAATAAGTATTACAACATATCTCCTAAGGTGTGAAACAAACATTGTCAAGGAATTGCTTTCTTTGATTGCTTCACTATCTCAATCCCATTATTCATCAACTTACTCCAGTGTGGTGTTTGCCCTTCTTGAAGACCTTTAAGTTCTTAAGTGAAATGGAACTTGTCAGTTCACCTATTCTTTCCTATTAAGAAACATTAAATGAGTCAACCACTCCCGTCTTGAATACCATCATTTTTGGTATTGGTGACATCCAGTGCTCCCAGTCGTTCTACTGCTTCTCTGGTCACTACAACTCAATCTCCTTTGCTGGCACTTTTTCTACCTAAATGTTCAGGTTTGCTAGGCTCAAGCCAGATTCATTTCACTCTCCCTGGAATATCGCATCCATTCCCGTGGTGTTGCATACCAACTTTACATGAACAACTCTTACACTTCAACCTAAACTTCTTTTTAGAGTATTCATATACCTACCTCCATAAGTATATTATAGGTATCTCTGTTATATTTTTTCCTAACTGAACTCATTATAATTGCATCATTCTGGTTTTCAATTATTCTTAACAATTTCAGTAATACAGTAGACTCTCAGTTAACCACTACCCATGGAGATTGGTAGATGCTAGAAAAATGTAACTAGACACTCCATTGACTGGAACTCAAGCAACTGGCACTCTCAAACAACTAGCAAAATCTCAAGAGTACCAGTTGCTTGAGTTCTGGTTAACAGAGTGTCTACTGTTATTTGTTGAATGAATGGATGGAAACCATATATAAAATTTGGACTTTTTTTTGAGACTTCTTTCTTACTCTCTACTACTTAACCCATCACCATTTCAGTTATCCTACCATCATTCTACTCATTCTTTATCTCTCCACTGCTCTAGTTAAAGTCACCATTAGTTCCTTCCAGAGTTGCTGTATTACAACTGCCAAACCGTCTGTCCCCTCATGCATTCCCCATGACATCCTAAGGCAGGAGCTAAGCATGGAGGCCACGGGGGCATAAAATACCTCACATCACCCTGTATGGCCCCACAGGATGGCTGGTTAGTCAATGACAGGTAAGATTCTTCAGGGGAGGCACAACCTAAGATAGGCACAGGCCACATAGGGGCCAAGAAGAGAGCTTGGGCTCTACAGAGGTGAGGCACAGCTCCTCATCCCCTCTGAGATTAATCTCTTGTCCCCTGGCTGCCTTGCTTCCCACTACAGTTTAGCCTGAGATCTGATGGAATTAGCTCAACCATTCCCTCCCTTAATGTATGTTTATACAATAACAATGACACCTTGCCTTGGGGATATATATGTATGTGTAAAGGCATAATACGTGCTGGACTACAATGGGGACTTTCAGGAACAGCCCTAAAGTGTGATAATCTCAGATCTTGGAAAGAGGGAGATTTTTACTTCTCCATACACACCTTACATGCCTTGTATGCTCACCAATAAAAGCTACGTGGTGACCCAATTCGGGGCTTTTTTCAGTCCATGAGACTGGAGTCCCTTGGCTCCTCTTGAAACTTATTTTTGGCTGCTGTGTTTATTCACCTTGCGCTGCCCTTTCTGTTCATCCACCGCCTGTGTCATGCGGGACACGACACAGAGTTACTGCATTTACTCTTTGTGCCTTCTCACACGTACTAGAAAAAGTTATAGAAATCTTTTTTAAAATGCAAATGCAGGGAGTTCCCTGATGGTGTAGTGGCTTAAGGCTTCGGCGTTGGCGCTGTCAGCGCTGCGGCCTGGGTTCGATTCCCGGTCAGGGAGCTACCCACATACCAAAAAGCAAAAAAAAAAAAAAAAAAAAAAAAAAAAAAAAAAAAAAAAAAAAAAAAAAAAAATGCAAATGCATTCATGCCATTGACCTCCTGTTTTCCTTCACTAACGTCCTCCTGAATTCAAGAACATACAAATTCTTGTTATGGTCTCCTCAGTGATTTTCAAGCACCAGCTCACAGATGGGGTCCAGTCTGCCAAAAATTTCTTGCCGGTCCATGAAATAGTTTATTTAAATTACACTGAAGTAAATTTTGTCTTCTCTTATAAATATATGCTAAGACTATTAAAATATTTCATGGGCCACAAAGAATTTTTGGCAGACCGGTGTTTGGAAACCATGGCATAACACTGAATTATCTAGTCATACCTACCTCTCTCATTTCTTCTCTGACAATTTTCCCCTCAATCATTGAGTTTCTAGCAACACCAGTCACTTTGGAGTTTCTTAAATGTGAAAAGCTCTCTCCTTCCTCAAGCACTTTAGGTCGTTCATCTTTTACCTTCTGCTTGGAATGTTCTTTCCTTGATTTTTCATCTGATAATTGTAACTCGATCCCCAGGACATTCTTATGCCTTTCTCATGCCCCACAATTTAAATCAAGTTATAATGTTTTTAGAATATCAATACAAACACAGTGTATAAGTTTTCTTTATAGTAGTTGTCCTAATGTATGTATATACACACACATTGTGCTTTTATTTGTTTAATACGTATCACCCATTTAGACTGTCAGTTCTATGGGAGCAAGAATTGATCAAATTGTTCATACTATTTTCCTAGAACCTAGTCTACTTTCTGACATAAAGTAACTGTTTAATAAACATTTACTGAAGATAAATGGAAAAAGGAAGGGATTGGGTAAAAATAAGAAAAAAAGGAAGATGAAATATGGAGATATGATTACTATTAAATCCTCCAGAGCAAATATAATTTAAATTACTGCAAAGCAGGAAGACATCCCTGACATGATAAATAGAGAGTTGTTATATATTTGCAGGGCCTATTTCGGGAACTGTTAGTATTACAGTTTCTTGCTAAAGGGGAACAGGATGTATATAGACGAATGGAACAACAGAATATCATGCATGAAAGTTGTCTGTTCTGTCTTTGCATACTAGTTTAAGGAGTTTAGAATTTTAAATCAAATGAAAGTATATTGAATGTTTATGAAGAGCTGACATAACAAAGCAGTATAGTAGGGAGGTTAATTGGATAATTAAAAATTAACCAGTGCAATGTAAAACTGTTAAAATAAGGCAACCCAGAATTCATATACTTGTTAGAGACTGACGAAGTCCTGTATCACCAACAGTGGTTATATTTAAAGTTACATTACCAGAATTTCAATGTCTCACATAACAGGCAAGAATAAAAATTTTTAAAGCTCTGAAAAAAATGTAAAACCTAAAACGAAACTTGCTTGGTATTTAGGCACAAAGTTATACACAGAAAAATAATGAGAAAAAAAATATGGCTGTCAAATAAATATCCATGTTATGTGGTAAGAAATAGTTACACATGTTGAATTTATAACCTACATATTTCAGGACCAGGGGTAATATTTTATTTGCAGAATTTATGTAGAAACATAACTTTTACTGGCTTTCTCCAGTAATGTGAACAAATGATGAAACATTTTGAAGTAAATATTAGGTCTTTAATTCCATAAAATATTTTTATCTAGGAAAGTTTACTGACAGAGAAGTAAGTGTACTACAGATGCGTAGGGTGTTTCTGACTGCATCATGTTATTCAAGGGCTTGTTAATATAAAATAGTATAAATATTTTTTGAAGGAGTTTATTATAATACCTTAGAGGATGATTTTCCTATACATATCTAAGTGGGCCTGAGATATCATGCCTCTTTATAGACATAGTTAATAATCAAGAGTCCAGAGCACCTTACACTTTTTCTCTTGAAATGTATTTTTTCTCTGAAAGCTGAGAAACTAACTGGGCATAGAGATAAGTAGTAAAGAATTATGTCTTTAGCCCCTCTGTAGGTGAAAGGGAATCATAGAAACTCTGATTTTGACATTTAGTTATTTAGTTGTTGAATTTGTATGTATTGAATAAAGAATGAATGGTTAAAGAGGTCACCAAATTTGCTATAACTACTGTTGTGCGGTGATTTCACGTTACTACATAATAGCTCAGGCAAATTTAAAGGAATGTGGCTTTACTAACAAAGCATGTTGTGAACATTTTGTAACTAAACAAACAAAATGCTACAGCATTCCAGTGTCCAGAATGTTTCAGAACATTCCACTGTAGGTTCTTCTTTAGTCCTTTCATCACATGGTTCAGTCTATGTCCTTTTCAAGTTCATACCTGAGAGCTGAAGATCTGCATAAAATTGCAGCAGTCCTCACTGCATCTCTTCTATCTCACGAGAAATAATTGTGGTCTATCACAATAAAAATTTTAAAGTATGTACAATTCTTGTTCAAAACCATGCACAATATTTATATTACTTTCACCCAAAGAAGTAAAAAAATACCAAAACTCCTATATTTCAACAAGGTAGAAGTGAATCATTGGAATTAAGATGTTTTCCTATTTTTTTTCAAAACCCAAAGGACTCTATATACGATCTCTTTTGTCCTCATTCAAAGTAGACTGACAGGTGATCCAAGTCACTGCAGCCCAGAAAGTATACTATAGAATATGCTAATAATAGATACAATGTGATTAAAAAGTAAGTTCTGCTCACCTTATCTAAGGAATTATTGCCAATGAAGAAAATGATTAGAGGTATTTTCCACGGCATCCATATTTTAACTTAAGGTTATATCAGTAATTTGAATTATCTGGCCAAAAGTGGAAGGAAAGGGTGTTTCCTTTCCACACCCTTTCCACAGAGGTAGCTCAGATATAACTTATGTAGAACAACAGGGAAGTAAATACAGCTTCTAGAAGCTGGACAAGAAGGATTCTCATAATAGAAACAGTGTCATTTAAGGGGAATGAAATCATTTCTAGATAATATACACATAGAATCAAGCATTTTTTGCACAGTGTATTAACAGGAAACAAAGAATCTCAACTAACAATTCATTTTGTTTGAAATGCCCAGAATGGTACACCAAAGACAAAGTGATCTTTCTCTTTTCCCTTTGAAAAAGTGGTTCCTTCACAAACATATTCTTTCCTATATGCACCAACATTTTCCAAAAAGAATAAAACCACCATTGACTGCCATGTAATACTCACACAAAACTAACATATCTACTCAAAACACTACAAAGGAGAGAGGAGTCCCAAGTATTTTGAGACTTACTCCTAAACTAGGTACTTACTTTTCCTCTTTGAGGTGCAAGCACATAGAACTTTCATTTCCATCTATCCAAGAGTCATACCAGGAGAAAAATGATGTATGAGCATGTTACGAGAAGGTAGAAAGAAAGAATTGATTTGGTAAGTGCGTGTTTCTCAAACGAGACAATTTTGCCTCTCAGAGGACATATTTTAGGGTTGGGGGCACTATTGGTGTGCAGAGAGTAGCAGTCAGTCTCTCACAACGAAAATTACCTAGTTCAAAATGTCAATAGTGTCCACGTTGAGAAAACTTGCCATAAATTAAAACTGATATTCCTTCCAATATTTTCTTGAATTTACTAAAAGCTTAAGAATGAAAACTTCTCCTGACTCTGACAGTTCATGTCTCTATAGATCTAATTTACCGATTCAGGTTGAATCATCTCTTTGGTATAGTCTATTCGTAACCATGTCAACTACGTATCTCACAGCCCCTCAGTTTGGTGCCCATCAGCCTCCAGCAGAGACTCTGATCCAACACAGGATGTCATTTGGCTGCAGTAAGTAGTTGCTCTTTATTTTACTCTGTTAAGAAGTACTCTTCCCTATTGATTTTAGACTGTGCTTGAAACATCACTACTACCTTTTTCGAACAACAACAATCTGTTCCTATTGATCAATGAATGCTTTCCTCTGGTGAAATATGCTTCACCAAAGACGCAGAGCAAGGAAGGGGTGCATGCAAAGTTGAATGCTGCTATAGGAAAGAGTCACAACTGGAGTTTGCTTATCTAATGCTACCAAAGATGAAACTGATTGAAAAGAAACCAATTAGAAAAACTTGACATTCTAAATTTACTTTTGTTTCTTACTTATTAATTTCAATATAATTCTATGGCTAGATGTGTTTAAATAGAAACTCTCTATTTGCTTTCACATGATTGTCCAGGAGGTCTGTTGGTAAAGTCCTTACACATGTAAAATTTTCCCTTTGGCTGAGAAATAATGTTAGGTGGTAAAGCATCCTACTTAAGAATCTGCTCGGACATAGTTCTTAGACTGTATCCTATATTAGTCACCTAAAGGGTGTGTAAGATTGGTAAATTTTTAAACATCTCTAAACTTTATTTTCCTCATCTGTAAAGTGAAGATGTATGGTTACCATGAAAACAATGATGATGTGATTGATGAAAGATGGGAACAAACAAAAAATAAAGCAGCTATAATGACAAGGATATTAAACTCAATTGTTGAGACAATTTTTTGAAATGAGAGACAGTATAGACTAGCAGACATGTGGACTTCCCAGTCCTGTTGGCCCTTGAATGAGGTACTAGACTCTTGGCTTTGCCATTCTCCCCTGCGTTTTCATACAGTCCCTTCCTTCACTGTCTTGATGACTCAGATATGTGCCTTTCTATTCATCAAGTGCAAATAATTGATGCAAGACACTTGAGACTATTCCTGATTTTTTACAGTAACACTATCTGAATGACAGGTCAGTTTTCCCAGGCACAACATCTCTACAAATATAAAGAAGTATAACAAAATACTTTCCCTTAGAGAAGTTTAAAGAATCAAATAATATGTTCTCAGTACAATACTTGGCACATAGTAAATATTAAGATGTTAGTTATATATCAGAGTGTCAGCATAATAAACAGGAACGTGTCCACAACCAAAATAAGGATATCCAACATTTCATTAGAGTAAAAATTTCATATGTTGACACTATTATTAATAAAGTATAACTATGTCAAAAATATGAAAGATTAAATATGCAGCATTATAAAGAAAATCATTGATTTTTTTCTTCACCTTGCCTTGCAGAAACTAGCAGTATATCACTGCTATCCTCAAACTGATAACTGTCTTATAATATGAAGCTTTTCCCATTATTCCCAATGTGCAAATATATCCAGCAAATTTAACTGAAGTTATTACTTCTATCCCTCATCACTATGTCAATATAAAGCTTGGAATTCATCACATTACTTTGATGCTAAGGTAAAGTGTCATTTCTCCATTAAAATGAAAAATTTTAAGAACTTTGTTTTTTTCTTTCCATTTATTATGGATTCAGATTCAAGATATATTGTGTTGTGATTTACAAAGAAAAAGTAAAACCTGCTTTTGAAATTCAACTACTCATGAACATGATAATCACTTGCGGTTAAGTCTATATATGCTACATTGCTTCATTTCTGTGCTTGTGGTATTAGCCATTGAGAAAAGGTGTTTTGGTTTTTCTATCATTTAATAAAACTTTTTAGGGTTTAGCAAAATAAGAACTATTTCATTCTCTTGATACATTAGCTTTTGTGCACAGTCAGAAGTCACTCTGGTCTATTCTAACACATTCATTGAGAAACACTTTTCTATAGAAATATGCCCTCTTTTTTCAGTAAACATTAATTCATAATGTTGCAGTTAGATCTTGCCTTTTGCTTATAGTGTCATCCTGTAGTTACCATTGCATCGAGTTATCTGAGAGGAAGGTTCATACTTGTTTTTTTATATGTGTTCCAAACCACTAGTAGAGAGCTATATATACCTCCTCTACGCAGAAGAAAAAATTAGAAAAGAAAAGGATGATGCAATGAAGAAAGTGCATATTAATGTGGGTAATGAGGCTGCAGGGATAGATGAATTTACTCACATATTCACTGTCGACACCAATGGGCATTTCTGTGTATGTACCTCATTAGCATATCAAACGCATAACAAAACAGACACTCTCACTTATTTTTATCTTCGGATTTCTATTAATCTATATAAGTATGTCAGATACCAGATTATCAATTTTGTTAACAGATGGAGCATAAAAGACAGTCTGTAGAGAATATGAAGAAATAAGAAATATTCCCCCAAATTGTGGGACATAATATTCCTGAATATATTAACCAAATTTTAACCATCAGGATGCAGTGCTTCTCATATAGCTAAAGCTCTATTATAACTCAGTTAATTGATAAAAATTTGTTTAGTTTGTGACAAGCTAGGAAGCAGGCTAACCTTCTATTTCCTTATATCAGTGATTTTCAAACTTTTGGTGGTCTAAGAATCATCTAGGGTGTTAGTTAAAATGAGACACGTTCATCTTCAGAAAATTTGAATCATTAAAACTGCTGTATTGAGACCTAGCTTCTGCATTTTAACATAATTTTCAGCAGTCTGATACATTTATTAATACTTCTTGAATATTTATTACAGTTAATAAAGTAGTTTTGAATTTGTTTTTCAAAAATCTTGTTGAAAATAACAATACATGTCACAAAGTGGGAAGGATTTGAGATTTCAGTCTGTATACAAGCTGAGAAGTTGATCTACCACAGTTTCATGGATGCCAGCAGTCATTTGAATCAAGGGTCAAGACCCGGGAACTGGATTGCTCTGGGCACAGAAGGCAGTGTAAACTTGATGTGCACATTAGTTGCTGTTGCTCCCTAGACCCCTAGTGGGTTATGCAGCCAGTGGATGCTGCACGGAGTAGATTTGCATCCTAGTTGACAAGGCCCAATCTTTTAAAGGGGTTATTATCAAACTTAGCCTACTTGCAGATTTTAGTATCAGTGGCATTTTAAACACTAATGCAGAATGTCCAATAGTCTTTTTTTTATCAGAACCATCTGTAATTTCTAACATGTAATTTTGCCTTCGATAAACAAATGCGTTTACCAAAAGGGCAAAATGAGTGTACATGGTAAGAAATAAAATAGTAATTGTTGCCCAACTCTTTTAAGCTTTTTTTATATTTATAGCACAATGATTGAGAGCCATATATTCGTAAAATGGAAAGGCAGCAAAATCTGCTGGTTCGATTGCTTAGGGACTCTTTCAGCATTATGAATGAAATGTAATATTTAGATATTCCCAAGTGTCACATAAAGAGGTGTGATGAGAATATACTGAAGATTCATTTTATAGGACCCTTAGAAAGTGCTTAAACATGGTTAGATATAGTATTTTTTTATGTTTAATTCAATTTGATAATCTCATTAATCGAATACAATTCATTGTGTTCATTTTATTGCTCTTGATGATAAAATATAATATGCTAGAATGAACCGTGACTTATGAGTCATTCTTTTACTTTGCCTTGTTGAAAAATGTCATTGAATCCTCAAGATCTCTTCAAAAGTAATTTTAGTGTGATTTAGACTTCTTGGCAGTTCTACTAGTATCTCTGAAAACAATGATCTTCCTTCTCCTTCTCCTTTTGGGCATTTTAAAATACAATGTATCTCTTCTGTGCCCCTCAAGGTCTATCTTTCAGCTTAACGTAAACACAGTAACTAAAGCCTTGCCCGTGAGTACCCACAAGCCAACTGAAACTAAAGCTAAGTCATATACCTGAAAAAGGCAAGTGGGAGTCTTATAGATAATCACACTTTCTTAAAGGAATGAAGACCTTGAGTAAATATCAGCTCTCTCTAAATCATTTAAACACAATTTTTCAAGTCTCTTAAAGTGTGTTAAAGAATCTATCCAGTAAAATTATCTGGAAGATTCCAACTCAAGTACCAAAATTATAGCTTTTCTTATATCACCTACTCATATCTATATTAAAATGGACATTAACCTAAGCAATTTAGCAAGCTTATTTTTGAAGCCTCATTTCTGTTCTACAACTTGCTCTAATCCTAAACTTCTTCTCATATCTATGTTGATAATATTATTTCATTTCCTGCAAATTTATGTAATCAAATCATCCTTTTTGAAATAATCAAATACAACTATTAATATAATTTCTAATTACAAGTATTTGCCATTTAAAAGTCATTTTATTGTTAGCTATCACTGTAAGTATAACCTAAAAAATTATCTGCAGTGGACATTCTGTCATGAAAATGGTTTTTGTAAATAATGCACACTCTTACTTGATTTTTTTGTGACCCTCAGCATATAGGCCTAGAATTGGCCTAGAATTCATAGCTCTGGAGTAGGAGGGTTTAGCTATAATTCACTCAGGAGCAAAAAGTTACTGTTCGCCTCCTGCATTTCTGGTTTTATCAACTGGGAGGCAACATCATCTTCCCAGTTGCCGAAGTCACATGACAGAGAGTTATCAATAACTTCTTATCCTTAGTCAATACTTCTATTCAATTATATAATATAACCACTTGAACAATTAACTTTCTCCTTGGCTTCTTCCACTACACAGCCCATGACTGCTGAACTGGTCACTAGAAATGGACACTAACTCTGTTCTGCCTAGTCCTTGCCCCAGTCCCGCCCTTGCCCCAGTCCCGCCCCTTAATCTACTCCATTATCCACAGTGCAGCCTCAGTGATTTTGGAACATAATTATCATCGTGTCATCCCCTTCGTAGCTCCAATGTCTCCCATTGATCTCAGATTAAATTTTAAACTTCTTAAATGCTTATAATGCACTCCAACATCTTTCTGGACTCCTTTGTCATTTCTTTTATTTTTGTATTGTACATTTCAGTCACGCTGATAACTTTTACTTCCTAACAACATGTTCTCTCATCTCTGTTTCCTCTGCTAGAAAGGTTCTTTTAGTAACCTTCTCTTGGCTAACTTCTACTTGCCCTTTAGGTTGCAGTGTAAACATCAGTTTTTCCAAGAAGCTTTCCCTAACCCCACAAATCTAGGTTAAGTGTCCCATCTAAATGCTCTCATGACAACCCAATAGTAAATGTGACAGTAATCTCATTATGTTGCAATTTTCTGCCTACTCTTTATCTAACCAGATCACAGAAACCAGAAGATGAATAACTGTGCTTATGTTGTATAGTTATATTCTTACTGCCCAGCACATGTCTGATATCGAGTAGATACTTTGCCAATATTTAATGAATGAAATACATCAGTTAGTGCACTATGCCATGAATACTATGGTTATGGTAAAGGCATTATATAGATATAGGAAACTTTAATATAAGGTAGTAAATGTACCTGTCCCTAGAGATTTTGATAATGACATTATCTTTAAAAAGTTTGAATATAAAAGGAGTTGTCATAATATAAAGTGACTATTTTTATCCACTAAAATTGGCAAAATACACCAAGAATGAGGTCAATGATACAGGTCTTTATACATATCACTCCAGTTGGCAGGCACTCAGGTTATGTTGCCTGTTTTGCCCATTGAAGGTCCCAGATGCTCAGTAAGTGTTTGGTCACTTACTCAAAAAGCAATGTTTTACTTACTTTATGACATTGGAATTATTTTTAAATAACAAAAGTAGTCTAACCTCAGCTTTTTGAGGAAAACTATTCAAAGTGTAAATTAAGTAATTTTTGAGAATTTACAATATTCTACAACATTTTAAGGACTGAAAGAATATGAAGCAAAATTCCTGTCTCCAAGCAGCCCACAGTTTAGAAGTGAGGCAAGTAATTATGTGCAAAATATAGTATAAAGAAAACTAATAACATTTATAATAATAATAATAATAATAATAATACAAGGTATCATGAAAATATAGGGGCAGGCAGCATTGCTCTTCACAGGTCCAAAGAGTGAAATCTGAAACATTATGGAAGGTATCACATGAGGACTGGGTGACAACTAACATTTCAGTGAATGGATAAGAAAATGGGGATTTATATAACGGGGTAGTAGCACTATTATCAATGGCTTGGAATGAGATAAAAGAGGGCAAGGACTGTAAAGGGAACATCAAATTTCCATATGTGTGCAATATATACTGAATTGGAAAGACAAGTGTGGTGAAGGAGTATGTTTGAAGATTTGGAAAGTAGGACATGAATGTCATATTCATAGGACTTCGATGAGTAGATAATAAGAATCCACTTAAGGTTTCTAACCAGTATTGTCATTCTTTAGGAATGAACAAAAGAAAAAAAAAAAGATAAACTGTTTAGGTTGACTCTATTTTGACATTTTTTAAATATCTATGAATTTTGTAGAAGGTGTCAATCCCATACAATTTGATGCTACCCCTCTTGAACTAAACAGGTAGATTAAAGTGATTCGAACAGTACAAGGAAAACATGCCACCATTGATGCTAATGTAGATGTAGTTTTTGCTGAAGTGACATTTTGATTATGGGATATATAGGTTTCAGGACCAGAAGATTTCACTTTTTATTTGAGAAATATATTTAAGGTCATAACTGTTATAATATCTTTAATGAATCATTTTTGTTGTTTATTTTTCCTATGCTCCTCATATCACCTTTACATAGAAGAATGGGCAGATGTTCTTTAACTACATGGATGAAGTGAAAACAGAGAAGAAAATACCTGCAGTTCTTCAGCCTTTTGTTCTCTCGACTACGGATCAAGGAAATTATATTAAATATATTTCTCATACTAAGACCATCAAGGAAATTATATTAAATATATTTCTCATACTAAGACCGTCTTTGGAATATGGGTAAGTTCTTAGTAAAATAATATTCAATCTATTTTTTTAGATAAGGTAGTTTCTAGTATTCTACTTATGCAAAACAGCTGAAGATAAAGGGCAGAGCATATAAACTGATTACATTGCAAAGTATAATTGCAAACATGTGCACTGCAATATTTGAATAAATGGCAGCCATATAACTGCCAGCTCTTCTTACTTTAAAGTAGGCATATGGATCACAGGAAATAAGGTTGAAATAATCTTTATGTGGATCCAAGATTAGTCTTTTTTAGGATTCATGTCTTAGAAAAATACTTAACATGTTCTGTATTTGAATATAAAAAATATTTTGAAAGTATAGTAACATTTGTGGATTGGATTAAATCATAGCACATTTTAAATCTTCAAACTGTATATATTGTACAATAAAAATATTTAATTGAAGGTATGCTTTAAATCAGCACTTTTTATTTTATAATAAGGTAACATCACTTTCAAGTCTATAAGTTGGATTTTTAAAAAGGTTCATGAACACAGTAGAGACAAATATGAAATGTCATAGCCATCATGAAGCTCTTCCATTGTTAGTTCATTTCATAATGCATAGTGTTATTCTGAAAACTCTTATTATATAGAATTTTAATTATATTTTATTTTAAGGGTCAGGTCCTAAACTCTTATTTCAAAATATTTTTTAAAGTTTTACATTCTTATATATTATGCATGTTATACATATATAAATATATAAACTTTATTTTATAAATGTATATTACATACATTACATGGTTAATTATCAGAACCATATTTTAAAAAACTAAGAAATGTACTTTAAATAAGATTTTATGGTTTATTGAAATCTGTCATTCTAAGAAATATTGATAGATTTAGGGATGCTACTAGGGGTTAAGAAACTGTAATGTATGTATACTAGTTCAAGTCAAATGCATATCACTTATTGACAGGCAATTTAACATAGTAGAAGGAGCATACACTGGGCATTAAGCAGTTCTGAATTAAACATTTGTCTATGCAGTACTTTCTACAATATAACTTTGGACAAATTACTTAGTGTCCAAGATTTTATTTTGTCACCTATTAATTGAGGCTAATCCTTATCTCTCAAAGTGTCATAAAACTTAAATAAACTATATAAAGTGCACAAAACAATGCCTATTTTGAGCATGATTACTACTGGTATTAGCTTTATCCATAGGCAAAACTATGATCCTATTTGTTTTATCAAGAAATCTATAATAGATTCTGCTCAGTTTGAAATGTAATTGAATAGCAGAGGGAGAGTGCCACAAATGAAAAATACCTACTTGCATCATATATACATACATACACACACACCTTCATAATTTCAGGAAAAAGTATATTTTGTGTATAGTGGAAAGAAACAGATGGATGCATAAGAGCTGCTTATGTTCTGCCCCCACATCTAGTATATAGCAGGATAGCTCTGAATGTTGATCTCCACAAGACCTCTAAACTTAAACCTTTCTGTATGACTATCTATATGAAAGGCAGTGCAATTAACTCAGAGATTCAGTTACTATATTTGTGCTTCTGGGCAAATAGTTAATATCCTATCCAAATAGGATAAATTTTGATGTATGACTCATGCACTCTTAACATTAACTAGGTCTTTTTAGTCCAGTTTAGGCATAGAATGCTACTAGAATTGAAGTCCTTCAGAAGGGCCTGTCCCGCCTCCAAGTGCTCAGAGTTTAAATTTGGCACTCTTTTACAGGGCAACAACTGCTCTCCTTGCAAGAGGTGGAGCATGGAAAGAAGATAAACCCTTATGCAATATAGGGCACAAAGAAGTAGCTTGAAGTAGAATCCTTGGTGGGGGAAAAAAATACTTAATACAGAGGAAAAAGTTACTAAGTTCTGCTTTAAGAATTTTAAGGTCAGCATTACAATAACCCAATTTTAAAGATGAAAAAGCATTCCCAATTGTGAAAAACACTATTTCAGAGAAAATGCCTCAGAAAAATAATGGTATCTTACCTTTTTAATATCCTAAAAATTTTTAAAAGCCATAAGTGAATCAAAATTTTGAGCTTAAGTGGCAAAGAAAAGAAAATAGCTTTGACAAAATGTGGTTGAAGTACTATTAACCCTATTTTCTAGATGTTTTCAAACATCATCAATGCAATACAATTCTCACTAAAATTACCATTCTCTTATATAATATGAGATCTAGCATAGCCAAATCCCAAAAGAACTGTGTAACACACTAATGAGGTCAGATTAAATGAGAGTATAACTATATATGAAGACATAAATAAATATGGTTCTAAATAATTTTACTCGATATATAGTTAAATTATACTCATGTTACAGCCCATGGAAGGAAGCTCTGTAAAGATTATACATTTATCAGAAGGTTTCTTTTGAGAATTTTGGAAGTGGATATGTGTAGTTGTAAAGAAATTGAAAATAAATCTGAACAACAGAAATAACTTTTATCCTGTGGCCAGAATTTGAAACTCATTTCTTATTCTTTCATATATATATATTTATATTTATATATTTAATTTATTTATTTTAGACAAAAGGTATTACTTGAGCTATAGTAAATTTCAAGTTCAAGTACAATTCTAGCTCTTGGTGATGCAGCTGAGAACAAGATCAAACTTTTCCTTCTCATGGAGTTCACATTCTATGAAGTAGTGGAATAAATAAATATATCAATGTGTAGCTAAAAGTGATGAAGAATATTAATAAACGAAATGAGCTGGAGAATGACTAAAAGAAGGGCTAAGTGCTAATCTAGTTTAATAGTCAGAGAAATCCTAAGAAAGTAAATTTTGACATGAAAACTAAATTATGAGTAGAGGCATCTATATAAAGATCTAAGAAAAGAGAACCCCAGGAAAAGCAAACAACCTCAGAGCCAAATCAAACACCAGTGCGTTTGCAGAGGAGGGAACAAGGAAATATTGTAGAGAACAAGGTCAGAAAAGTAGTTAAAAGCCTCATGTAACCTCATGAAAAGGAATGTTTTCCATTATAATTATATTAAAGCATAGGATAATTTTAAGAAGAATAATGATGGGATAAGACAAAACAGTGGAAAAATTATTTCAGTTTCTATACAGAGAACGGATCTAGTAGGTTAGCATGAAAAAATAGATAAATAAAAAGAATTACTAGGCTATTACTGTAAACCAAAAGAGAGATAACTTAAAATTTTGGAACTCCCAAAATACAGTTAAGTGTAAGGTTTATATATGTGGAGTTTTGTTTTCATGTTCAGAATAAGGAGTTAATTTTTCAGAGTCAGGTATTAGTATAGGCCCTTGAAAATACGTAAGAACTAGAACTATGCCTATCTTCCCTAATGGCTAGAACAGCTTTGATGTGAATTTTTTTTATTTTTAAAGAAAATATCAATTCTATGAGGTAGAAACTCTCTTGATTACTTTACAGATAAAATGAGGCACACAGATGGTATGAAATTTGCCTGAGGTTGCCCAGTTTACTAATGATAGAGCTGGAAACCTCCCCAAGTCTGTGTGACTCCCCAAGCCCACAGTCACCTTGCTCTTACAAGTTCTCTATCAGGTGTCTTTTCTTTGCAATGGCTCCCTGATGTGAACTTGGTTATACAGTGCAAAATTGGTGCTCAGGGAAAGGATTTTGTAGGAATGAATGAATGAAGGCTGCTAGATGGCATTTTTATTGGATAATATTTTGCAAAATATGCTCTCTTTAAGTTGATTTTTAGTCCCATCCTCTTCTTTAACAACCATCAGCTAGTTTTCTATACCTATGAGTCTGTTTCTATTTTGTTTTATTTATTTACTTTAGTTTTTAAATTCTATATGTAAGTAAAATTATATAGTATTTGTCTTTCTCTGTCTGATTCATTCCACTTAGAATAATACCCTCTGCATCCATCCATATTGGTACTACCCAACCTTGATCCTGCTTTAGCCCTCAACAGCAATAGCACCAGGGTGCTAACATAGCCATGTTTAACAGGCCTGTCCATGCCCACTCTGGCTCATGTAGCCTGAACACCAGGGAAGTGAGAGGACTACATGTACTGGGCTATCTAGCACCCACTTTGGACCAGGACAGCAGGATTATCTGGGTGCCCCCAAAGCCAGGCACTCCAGGCCTCCTCAGCCAGAGCACCATAGATGCCTATTCCAGCTGGCCTGCTAAACCATAGAGCACAAGTCTAAACAGAGTATTATGTCTATATGAGGTCACTTCTTCAAGATTGGCAGAAATAGCTGTTTCCTCTAATGCAGAGATACAAATAGAAAAATTTAAAAAAAGACAGAGAAGATGAAGGAATATGCCCCAAATAAACAGGAAAAAAAAGACTCTAATAAAATGGAGATAAGTTAAGTTGCCTGATAAAAAATTCAAAGTAATGGTCATAAGCAAGTTCACCAAACATGAAAATAAAACAGAGAAAATCAGTGAGAACTTCAACCAAGGTTTATATAATTAAAAACCAATCAGAGCTGAATAAGATAATACCCAAAATGAGGGAATCAACAGAGTAGATAATACAGAAGAACAAATTAGCAATCTGGAAGGCAGAATAGTGAAACTCACCCCATCAGAATAGTACAAAGGAAAAAAATAACTTAAAAAACACCTGAGAATATTTTAAGGGACATATGGGACTAGAGAAAAAAGAAAATAACCACTCACTTAAAAGGGGAAACTCCTATGAGGCTATTACCTGATTTATCAGTAGAAACTTTACAGGCCAGAAAGGAGTAACAGAATGTATTTACTGTGTTTAAAGAAAGGAACTTAAAACCTAGAATACTGTAACTGGCAAGATTATCATTCAGAATTGAAGGAGATACAAAAGTTTCCAAGACAAGCAAAAATTAGTGTACACCATTAAACAGGTTTTACATAAATTTTAAAGAAATTTCATTAAGCAGAAAAGAAAGGCCATAACCAGAAATATATATATAGACACACACACACACACACACACACACACACACACACACACACAGAGGCAGTAATCTGTTTGACAAAGATCTTAGTAATATCTTTTTGGCATATGTCTCAGGCAAGAGCAACAAAATGGAATTACATCATCTAAAAAGCTTTTGCACAGTAAAAGAAACCATCGATAAAATGAAGAGAGGACCTACTGAATGGGAAAAGATATTTGCAAATATAATACTTCCTACAAGGAGTTAATATCCAAATAAGGAACTCACATAACTTAACATCAAAAAAACAATCTGAGCATAAAAATTGGCAGAAGTCCTGAATAGATGTTTTCCAAGAAATACATACATATGGCCAGAACACATATGAAAAGATGCTCAGTAGGAGGTTCCCTGGTGGTGTAGTGGCTAGGCTTCGACACTCTCAACGCCATGGCCTGGGTTCCATTCCCAGCCAGGAACCACCAAAGGAAAAGATATTCAACAGTTTCCCTGGTGGTGTAGTGGCTAGGCTTCAGTGCTCTCAACACTGCGGCCTGGGTTCCATTCCCAGTTAGGGAATCACCCCCCCACCCACCAAAAAACAAAGAATGAAAGATCAAAGTTGTGTTAACCTAGATGCACAAAAAAAACCAATGACTGGGATTACTTAAGATATTCAACAGTAATCAGGGAAATGCAGATCAAATCAAAATGAGATACCACCTCACACTTATTAAAATGGCTATTATCAAAAAGTCAACAAATAACAAGTGTTGGCAAGGATATGGAGAAAAAGAAAACCTTATGCACTGTTAGTGGGATTGTAAATTAGTGCGGCCCACTATGGAAAACAGTAACTAGGTTTCTCAAAAAATTAAAAAGGGAACTACCATATGTCCCAGCAATTCCACTTCTGGTTATGTACCTAAGAAAGCAAAAATACTATTGCAACAGTGGAATGATATGACATAATACATGAGCACAGGAGTTTAGCATGGCTGGGACGTAGTGTGTAGGAGAAGAGATATGGGAGATCATTATGGGCGCACACACAAGACCTAGAAAGTGAAGTATCTTGTAATTTTGCAGAGAAATACAAACTTCATTCTGCGTGCTTAAAGTTCCGAAATTGGACTGCCTGAGTTTGTTTTTCACTTACTATCTGTATAATGTTAGGTAACATACTTAGACTCTGTAGGATTGTGCTTCTTCATCTATAAAATTGTGATTATATGGATTATTTTAATGATTAAATATAGGTCTATAAATGCTTAGCAGGATATGGACCCATGATAAGAATTTAATATAGGCTAGTTAGGTTTCCTGTCACGATTTTTGTTTTCATTATTATTAAGTATTTGTCAGTCATGGGAAAAAAATCTTAAAGCAATTAGGTAACATAATTGAATTTTAGAAAGGTTACTGATATATAGGGAGAAGAGGAACTGGAAAGGAAGAAAACTAGATTACAAAAAGCAATTTAAGAGGTTTCTATAATAGGTTAAGTTTACTTAAAGTTTATGTAGGTTAAATATTACATTTAAAATATTTTAAAGTTAAAAGATGAACACTACTTTTAAGCTCTGAAAAGGTATCCATGGGAAAAGGTGATGCTGACTTAAGAGGTAATTTAAAATAGAATTGATAAGATAAAACTATGGGAGAGGGTGTGGTGATATGAAAAGTTTTTGGGTTCATGGTTAACAGTTACCAAAAAACTAATTCATTAAGGTACAGATGACATGTTATATATATTTTTAATTTATTGTGATGTCACTGGTTAATAAAATTATATAGGTTTCAAGTGTACAGTTTTGTAACTGCTAAAGTGTTGTCTGTGTATATACGTTTTTGGTTGTTCTTTTGTCTTACTCAATTGTTGCTTTCAGTTTTATATCCCACACATGAGTGAATCATGGTTCAAGACTGTTCCTATCTGACTTACTTTGTCTAGCACGATAACCTCAAGATCCATTTATGTTGTCACAAATAGCAGTGTTTCATCTTTTCTTATGGTCAAGTAATTGGATAAAGACGATGTGTATATTTGTACCACATCATCTTTTTCCAGTCACCTATGGAAAGACACTTGGGGTGTCTCCGGGTCTTTGACATGTCTTTGTGAATAATGCTGCAATGAACATAGGGGAACACATATGATTACAAAGAAATGTTTCTGGGTTTTGGGGGGTAGATACCCAGAAGAGGGATTGCTGGGTTGTATGCTATTTCTATTCTTAAACTTTTGAGTAACCTCCATACTGTTTTCCATAGTGGCTGTACCAATTTACATTCCCACCAGCAGTGTGTGAGTGTTCCTTTTTTCTCACAGCCTCTCCGAAATCCTGTTCTTACTTGTCTTGTTGACAATAGCCATTCTAACAGGTGATATCTCATGGTTGTTTCTATTTGCATTTTCTTAATTACTAGTGAAGTTGAGCATTTTTCCATATATTGGTTGGCCATTTGTGTGTGTTCTTGGGAGAAGTGTCTGTTCAGGTCCTCTGCCCTGTTTTTAATTGGATTATTTTTATTTTTGGTTGTTCTTGAGTTGTATGCATTTTTTATATATTTTGGACCTTAGCCCCTTATTGGAAGTGTTGTTTGCAAATATCTTCTCCCATTTGGTTGGTTGCCTTTTTGTTTTGTTGATGGTTTCTTTTGCTGTGCGGCTTTTTGGAGGAAAGAAAGCCTCTGCAATAAGTGGTGCTGGGAAAATTGGAAGGTATCATTTATTATTGAGGTATTACTATCGATTAATATAGAACAACATGCTGCAGAGGAAATGAAAGAGAATTACTCATTAAAAAACAAAAACCTTAAAGGGAGGTAAATGTAGACAACTGTTTAGAGATATCTGATAGACAATTATGTGGTATTAAAGCAACACTAACTAAAGTTCTGGTCCCAAAGAAAGAAGTATGTAAGAGAAAGTAAATGAGCACACTCGTCCTTCATCAAGCAAATTTTACTAACCCCCCACCAAAAAAAAAAAAAATCAGCTGGTCTGAACTATACTTAGGTACTTAGTGACAGGTTAATTTACATTTTAATACAAGTTTCTTAGCTCCTAGCTGACTGGAATGATTCAAGAACCACTCTTTGAGAAGCACTAGGAAGATACCCGTAATATATTTTCTTATCCAAAATATAGGTTTGAAGCTAATTTCTAATATATAACCTATGAATCCAAGGAACTTATTTTTTAGGGAATGACAGAAATAATGAAGCCTCTAAAATTGAAAGCAGTTACTATCCTTCTGAACAGTTTCTCCCTATTTACTTACCTTGCCAGCCTTTTAAAAATATAAATTCTAGCCTATAAAAAATTGTTTGCCATCTGTTTCCAAGATGTTCTAAGAAAACAAAAGATAATGTATCCAAGTCAACCATGCAGTGACAGAGTCCTAAGTTTATGCACAGAGGAGAGACCAAGCAGAGAGGTCATATACAAGGACACTGATGTAGTCTAGTCCATAGAAAACCTGCAATGTAGATAGAGACACAAGAAACCTATATAATAAAATAATGGCAAAAAGTATATGACATTATACTAGTAAGTGATAGTTTGGTACAATCTATATTATATACTCATAAGAATGAGAACTGCTTATTAACCCCTTATCTGATATTATTCTCAAATACATTCTCCCACTGAGTACATTCATAGGCAGTCTTTTTGGTCTGTCAGTGGTTTCCTTCACTGTGTAAAAGCTTTTTAGTTTTAGTCCTATTTGTTTATTTTTGCTTCTGTTGTCCTTGTGAAGGAGACATATTCAAAAAAATATTGCTAAGATTGATGTTAAAGTGTTTGCTGCTTATGCTAAAATTCTAGAAATTTTATGGTTGCAAGTATTACATTTATATCTAACCCATTTTGAGTTTATTTTTGTATCTGGTGTAAGAGTGTGGGCCAGTTTTATTTTTTGCATTTATCTGTCCACTTTTCCCAACACCATTGTATATATCATTTATCATTCTTGACCTTTTAAAAACTTTTGGTTTTACACTTTGTGTGTGTGTGTGTGTGTGTGTGTGTGTGTATTTTTACAGCATCCAATAAGCATTTAAATGTATGAGAATAAAAGCTTTTACAGTAAATCACCATGCTATTTCAAGCATTGCTTTTAAATGTGTGTTCATGTGTGAAATATAGTGGATTTTTTTCTCCTAGAAAAGATGTAAAAACTTTTATTGTATAGAGTATATACATTATTTGACAAATATTATATTTTACATTTAGTTTTAGACTATATGAAATCTGTACATTGACTTTATCTTGTGCTTTTTCACTTGCCCAATTACACAACTGAGTATTTTGCCTTGGAAAGTGCATGCACACACACACACACACACACACACACTTCCCCACCTCACCTATTCAACTATTTTTATATTGTTAAAATTTTCTTTGTTATTATATAATTTAAAAGTAATAATTACAAAGTCAGTTAATTACTAAAGAATATTAAAATAAATATGCTATTTAGCTCTCAATTGACTCACCTTTGGAATAGGATAATTTTTCAAAAAAATATGACAATGGACACTTCACAAAACAGAAAAATATATCATTTAATGAAGGCAAAAAATAATTTTAGAAAACTTCCATTATACATCAACTTTACATAGGTATTTTTCTCATCTTTACTTTCTCAGACTAATACCAACTGTGATTCTTTGTGTATACCTTTCTGGGTATAATTTTGTGCATTAACATACCAAACTCTAGTCATAAGTTCAAATCTATTAGTGATAGAAATCCTCTAGTTTCAGCAATATTTTTCAATGTATATAAACTTCTATTAATTAAAGTTTTTTTCTGCAAATAAATCCACAGAGCTCAAATTTAAAGATGTACAAGTGTAAGCTGAAATGTATTTGTTTCCATCATTTTTTTCAACCTCTCAGTTTCTTACATTTTAGAAACCAGTGTTTCAATTTTCTGTGTATCCTTCCAGAGAGATTGCACACACATATACAGAAACATTTTTTTTCTTTTTATGTAAATTGAAGCATTCTGTATGTATCATCTAGTAACTTGCAATACTTATTAAGAATATATCTTGTCTTTGAGATTTTCTAAGTGAATACATAAAGAGCTTCTTTATTCTTGTTATACTACTGTATACTATCCCATTGTGTGTAAGCAACATAATTCAACTAGACACCTATCAATGAACACTTATAAATAGTATTATAGAATAAATAGTATTGTAGTGAATGACTTTATACCCATCCATGCATTGTTCTGTAGGGAAAACCTCCATAAAGGAGAATTGCATGTTCAGTGGATATATAGTTTTCAATTTCAATATGGACAAATCTTCCTCTCTAAGGTTTGTAACAATCTACTCTTTCTTTCCTGACAATGCACAAGAATGCCTATTTTTAATATCCTTATTAACAGAACACGTTATCAAACTTTTGGACTTTAACAACCTTCTAAGTAAAATAGTTACCTCTACGCAGATTTATATGTACTTACCAAATAATAAGTGAAGTTGTGCTCATTCATAATCTTAAAAGCAACTTACACTTTCCTTTTTTTTGGTGAACCACCCTTTCCCTTTTTTGTACTGGGTTCTGGTATTTTATTTTTGATTTTAGGGAAATTAACCCTTTTTTAGTAATATAAATTACATTTTCCCTTTGTATAAAAATGTTGATTATGGTCACATTTTTATTTTATGTTATTGAATTTATTTTTTTAATTCATTCTTGATTTTGAAAAAGTTTTTTCCACTCTATGAGTGTGAAAGTAAAGAGATATGAATTAAGGTTCTACTATGTGCAACATACTATGCAGTTGCTATTATCAATACAACTAAGTCCTTGCCCACAGATTACTCAAGAAAATGTAATCAATGTACAAAATTACTAAGAAATATTAGACTGAAAAAATGTGGTATAATAAATGTATAAGCTACATTAATATATTTACTGCTTTATTAATTTAAGTTATTAATTATCAAGCATCATAATTTTTTTTTATAATTTTTAAGTTACATGAACAAATGTTGGTTAGTACATCTCTATCAGACCTCCTTTAGGCTTCATGAGATGTAGAAATTATGTCTGTCTTGTTTGTCATGTTATTCCCAGATTGTAGCCCAGGGAAAATGTAGACACCTAAACCTTTGTTTACTGAATAATGAATAAATATTCATCACAATGCCTAGAACTATAAACTCAAAGTCATCTGGACAAACATGTATAATGAAGTCATCAATGCAATTGATTTTGAGCAGTAACCTCCCAAAAAACAAGGCATTGAAGCCAGTTGAGAAAGAAGCTGTTAACTCTGGTCAGAAGATCATTTCTGGAGGAAGTGTTATTAACTGAGTACAAAATCTTGATGTGGTTCGCCAGTTACATAAAATGTGTAAGAGAACTAAAAGTTATAGCTAAAAAGGGGAAACAAAGAATAGAAATGGTGTATTTGGACACCTGCAGAATTTTTGCTTTTGTTTTTTTGAATGGCTGGTATTTTAGGTGGTAAGAGAATGTTAAGACAGAAATAATTATCATGAAGAATTTTTAAGACAATAAGCAATAGGTTATGTTCTGATCAAGATATATTGAAAAATTGTGTAGCATCTTAATAGGCAGAAAGAGAATGATAGCGATGCAGGCTAAAAGAACAATTTGTTTGAAGTTATAGAGATTCCATAAAATTAATGATTTTTAGAAAATACAGGGAGTTCCCTGGTGGTGTAGTGGTTTAAGGTTTCGGCACTGGCATTGTCAGGGCTGTGACCTGGGTTCAATTCCCAGCTAGGGAACTACCCACATACCAAAAAAAAAAAAAGAAAAATACAAGGTGTGCCAAAAACTTGTATACACATTTCAAGAGATGTTATCTATGCATTACATAAGTGCTGATGGTCACCACTTTGAGCACCTCTCGTAATTGCAGAAGTCAAATGTGACTTGTAGTCATCTTTTGTTATTGGTATATTTTTGAGTATTACAATTTTAATACAGTTTTCTCCTTTCTTAAAATGAGTATACATTATTTGGCACCCTCTGTAGATACTATTCACTGTGACTGGAGCATAACACAAAATAGGAGAGAGGGGTAAAAAACAAACAAACAAACAGGATAGATAGAGTGTGATCTTTTCTTACCAGAGAAGAAATGTGTTTTTTTTAAGTCTTCTTTTTTTCTACTCTTGAATATATTTGTGAGGAAGACACTCCATAACTTTCAGTAATTGTCATAGAGATTGATGGCAGATTTCTCTATTTTATTCATGTTTTAAATATGAGTTCCCAATAGCAGTTATTTTATTGGGTTTAATAGAAACATAGTGCTTTGACCTGGATTTGAACTTGCCACAGAATTTCCTGTGAAAAGAATGATCCAAGGGCATTCTTTACAACCTGTCCTCTTAGACTCTCCGTGGGCAGGGAGGGGCCTGTTGAGAGGCATAGTCCAGTGTTAATGCTATCAGGTATTTCTGAAAGGTTTTGTTTTTTGTTTCTTTTAGCTTGAAATTTATCTAAGGCATTTTTCAGAACAAAAGGTTTCTTCCTAGAGTGACAATGAAGATTTTTTTGTCTCTGTTTCATGATGTTAAATGAGTTTACCTGCTGGCCTACCCAGGAGGAATATCTGGTGTTTAGTATTAGAAACTGAGCATTTTGTTATTAGTGTGACAGCACTCATCTAACACTACTAATGCTGTTTCAGTTGCATGACAAAAAAATATCTAAACATTTAGGAAATCCAAAGTTAAACTTTCCTTAAATACTTAAAAGTATATTGATTCCTTTATTTTTCATCTTCTGAGAGTTAAAAGATTTTTGGAAAAGATTTTAGTACAATTGCATGCTTCTTAATGCATTAATGTTATTAAAATATATGGATTGATATACGGTTCTTTCCACATACTTAAACAATTGTGATGAACAACTAAGAAATATTCATGCCAATAATTTTAATTAAATGCAAGGAAGAAAAACAAAGTGATTACACACCATTTAAAGCCTCTTCAAACTATCTCAACTAATTATTTATTCATGTAACAAGACTCAATTTACAGGTGGAAGTTATAGTTTTAACTCCAGCCTATGATTTGGTTTGTCTTACTTTTACTTGACTCAAATCATTACGTTGTTTAAAAAAAATTGTGCACATGTTATTATAGTTGAACTGCAGCTTCCTAAGTAAGAGAAACTTATGCCAGAGTAGTAGGAGAAAGTTCCATAGATGACTTGTATTTGCACCATAATCTTTCTTTGTTTCTCCACATACAATCCTGGCCCCCTCTAATCAGTTTTCATCAAAGGTAGAATAATTATGATACCACTCCATTTAAATGATATTAGAGTTTGATTCTTTTTAACACACCTAGAAGACCCAGCATGTTCTGAACCCCTATTTAACTTGTCTTATTTTATCTCATCCTCCTCCTTACTTTCTGTGCTCTAGGTTCACTGGTTGTATTTCAGTTCCTCGGAATGTCATCATCACTTGGTAGGACTTAAATTAATTCAGAGAATATATGTAAAGTACCTGCAAAAGTGCATGGCACATACCAAGCCTTCAATAAATGTACCACCAGTGTTAGATATTTTGTCTAAGAACTTATGAAAGAAGAAACGAGAATAACTTAAAAGACTAAGGTCAAGTCCCATCTTCTCCAAACATCTTCTCTTACCACTCTTAGTGTCAATCACTGTTAACTTGTTTTATTTATTTTCTATTTTTTATTTTTTTGGAGTTAGTAGAAAGAAGGTAGTAGAAAGTATTGGGAAGTTGATGACTTCGGATTTGTATTTTCTTGTTATTGTGCTGCTTTAAGACATAAATGGAAATGCTACTGAGGCAGATAAATAAATTTACCAAATACATACTGATGTCACTGTTAATAATTCTATGGGGCAGTAAATGAGAAAATGATACTTTAAAAATTTAAATTATTCATTTAAGATCATTCAATTAGTAATAGAGAAGACTACCATTCTGCTCTAACATTTTTCTCAGGGCTAATTTTAGTAAATCAGGTGTCTCCCAGTAGTTAAACCATGAGTGGAGCTCAGCTAGAGAAATAGACATGCAGATAGCCACAGGTGAACACAAATGAGGGGGAAAAATTAAAGCCACAGAGAAGGCATGGGAAAATGCAATGTCTCAAACATCCAGAAAAGAAATTCTAAACATGTGCATAATAATAAATGTGGGAATAAAAATGTGAAAATAAGAAAAAGCCACTATGATAAATCCAGATGGAAAACATCTTTGGTGCCTAGTGACTTCCTACTGAGTGCTATGGAGGTCCTTTCACGTGTGAGCTGGCTTCCTTGCATTTGCACAGGGCATGTGAATGAAGCCTGCTGGGCTTTATCATATTTGCCTGCTGCATCGGGCTGGCTACACAGGCGTTATCAAAGCCCTGGAAATGCTCTTCATTCACTCTTACACTATGTGACAGGACCTGAAGATGCTGAAGATGCCGTGCTTAGTGTTGTCACTTTTGCTTTTAAGATTCAGACTTTAGAGAAAGAAAGGAATAAGAAATAAATGTCTGATTATATTAATTAGTCTAGGAATAAAACTTGTATTCTTGGTCCATTTCTATAGATAGCAGGATAATGGACCATTGGATAAGCAATAAGTGCATTGCATATCCTGGAATTGTGTCAGTTTTGAATATAATTAATTTGAGCAAGAAAGTGTTTAAATGGTTGTGGATTGAAAGCATGTAATAATAAAGATGATGGAGAGGAAATGATATGTTAAAACAGAAAAATATTGAGGGAGGTAGCCTGTAATTTTTAGCTACTTAATTATAGGTCAAAATATCTCTAGTGATAGATTTCTAAAGCATCACAATTTCAAAATTGATGCTTGAATAATTAATATTAGCAATAAAAAATTTCAGAAGCATGGTATGTAATTCATTTTTGATAAAATTGCTAAGCAAACAATTGTGGAATTTTTAGTCACACTTGATTAGTTAACCATCCAATTATATGGATAAACATTTAATAATCTAGAATAATTTCTTTCTCCAGCTATCCAAAGATGTACAGACTGAAATTCTCCCCAAAATTAATAATAATAATAATAATAATAAATATAATAATGGCCTCACCAAGCCTGAGATTCCCTTACTGAAATTGTGTGCTCTGGAATGAGTTCCTCCAGAAAGAAAATAAAATAAAATAAAAAAATGAGAGTTGCATATGTTTCCCCTCACTAAATTTTGCATTACTGTTTTTGTTTTTTTGTTTTTTGGGTTTTTATTTTTGGCAGTCAATGCATAGACTTAAAATGCAGGCACATTATGTCAGGGTTAGCTTTATTGATGGAGTGTGATTACTTGTATTTAAATATGTCCTTCAGTTTTCAAATGGCATCTGTTCTGTTACTAGAGTTAAAAACAAAAACTGAAAACATATGACTGCAGCAATGTGTAAAACTTGGTAGCCACCTGAAACTAGTTAGCAGAAGGTAAATTATTTAATTGTTCAATAGATGAGATTCTTCCATATTAACCTATCATTGCATATTTTTATATAAATGTTCTGGATTATGTAAAGTATAATGATGTAATCATAAATAGTGGTGAAGCAGAGTAATGAAATATTTGTAATATAGAGAGTGTTCCTGTGAGTTTTTCATTTGCATTTGGTAATAATTTTTATGTTGGGAGAAAAAAAGAAAATGAGAGTATTGTCCGAAGTACTGAATGATAGTAATTCTTTTTCTCACATGTGGTTACCCTTTCCTTTTCTCTCTCATCCAATAGCAATGGGACTTTCTTAAAAACAGACTGGAGTGGTGTGAGAATCATGAAAAATGGGAGAAATATTGAGGGTAGACATGATAGATTTTTAATTTAATGAAAATGTAAAGGTCAAATACTGGAGTACTCATACTCTATGTTTCTGTCTCTCATGTGCACATGCACTGTCACTCTTATTTCCCAGCCCAGCTATTTCCATCTACATGTATGTATGTATGTATGCATACATGTATGTATGTATGTATCCATCTGTCATCTTTCAATTGATCTTCTATTTAATACATATGAAATTCCAAGAAATTCATGGAATAAAGGGGAAGAATGGTTAAAAATAATTATTTATTATTTTTCCTTTTCAATATATCACCCTTAACCCTAATACACATCTCAGATCGTTCAATAAATTTGTTTATACCCTCAAAAAATGTTTTGTTTTTGCTAAAAGTGCATATTTCATCTGTACATTTCTTCCCTCAAAGCTGTCTTTTCCATATTTGGGAACAAATCATAATCAAATGAAGCTCTGGGCTGTAGAGAGGGTGGTTTAATGTTTGGAAACCACCGTCATGAAGAGTAACCAACACGACATTGCTCTTATGCACGGGCACCTTGTCATGCAGAAGCAGCTCCCCTTTGGTCCGTTTTCTTCTTCTTTTCTCCTTCACAGATTCTTTTAATTATTTCAGCAGTCTGGAATAGTACTCTCCAGTTACTGTGACACCCTTATCCTTGTAATAAATCAGCAGGACATCCTCCATATTCCAAAAAACAGAAGTCATGATTTTTCCAGCCGATTGTGACATCTTGAACTTCTTAGAGAAGGTTATGCCCTTTTCATGCCACTGCATGGACTTCTGCTTTGACACAGGCTCATAATGATGAACCCAAGTTTCATCTCCAGTGACAATCCAGTTTAATCATCTTTATTGTCTCTGCAGAGGTTCAAAAACTATCAGGAACACTTGATACATTTTTGAAGCAGTGTGAGCATTCTAAGTACCCATCTTGCACTGACTTTTGACATCCTTAGATGCTGATTGAGAATATTCAAAATGGTTATAGGTGATACTCCAACCATTTCTGCAAGCTGCTTTTTATTCAATCTGGCATCTTCCACTACAAGTTTTCACCATTTTTGACAATGTCTGAGGAAGTGGCCTCAACATGGTGTCCAGGACAGAGGTTGTCTTCAGTTGCCTTGCTTGAAAAGGTGATTCCACTTGTAAACCATGGATTTCCCAGGGCAACAGTCCCCTTGTTTTGTGAGGAACTTAATGACTGTGTGAAATTCAATTTTATCCATACTTGGGTTTTTCCTCACATTTGATGTGTTTCTGTGTCAGCATCTTAAAGAATACAGATGCAAGTAGTCTGAAATTTGGCACATTATACTGATAATAAGTCACACAATCAAACTGAATGCAATAGTACTCTTACCTTTCTGATAATCCTGTTGCACAAATTTTTTGACCACCGCTCATATTACCCTAAAGTATGCTAAGTCCTTCTACTAATAAAAGAGTAGCTTCAATTGAAGAACATAGCATTGTAGTATCATAATAACACTTTACTGTCTTTGATGTCATACCTCTTCAAAAATAGTGGGGGTTTTTTGTCTTTATATGATGTATAACTTCTATATTTGCCGTCCTGCCTTCCAATGAAAGATTTCGAATAAAATTGATTCTTAATACTGATAATTACAAATAAGAAATTATTATTATTCATTCTGAAATAAGAAGAATGTATATCATAAATAAAAGTGCACAATTGATATACAGTTTTAATAAGTACAAAACGTTCATTTTTACTTGATTTTGCCTTGCTTTTGTATGGTTTTAATCCTAGGTTACAGCAATAGGAATAGTGCTTTCTTAGTTTACTTGTTTGTCTTTGTTTTTGAGGGGAAAGATAATTTTAATGACCCTTCTTTTCATATATATAAACATATATACAAAAACATACATAAACACATATATAAACCTATGCAAGGGCTGTCCAGAAAGTATCCAGCCATGTAATTTGAAAACTAGATGCATTTATGACAGATTTTTTTCCGGACGGTCCTCGTGTGAGTGTGTTTGTGTGTGTGTGTGTGTGTGTGTGTGTGTGTGTGTGTGTGTGTTTGTCAGATGATGAGGACAGGATTTTACTGGACTGTCACCTTAAGCAGTGGCCCAAAGCAATACCGTATTGTTTGTAATTAAGCAAAAGCTCATCTCTCTAGACATTTTGAAGTATCAGATTTTCTAGATCATGAGAATTAATCATTTACATATCATCAGACTGTGTTTTAGAAATACTACATTTTTTATATTACAAAATTTATGCATGTTTATTATATAAATTTTAGAAAATACAGAAATTTATAATCATTTTTTAAAAAAACCATAGCCCTCAATAAAAAATACATGGTAGCTAATAAGATTCTGATATTTTTCTTACAATCTTTTGTTTAGCGTGTACGTGTGTTATTTATATTTTTTGTGTGTGTAACAATGAATATATATAATGCATATATTTTATTAATATATTTTATAAATATATAAAAAATAGTTCAGCATTCTTTCTACTTGATACTGTATTTTAAATATTTTTTATATTCTGAATAAACATTTGACATCATTTATGATATATAGTTGTATAAAATAATTTCTCATTGTTAGGTGTTAGGGTTATTTCAAATTTGGAGTTATTATGTCTGAAACAAGTACTTATAAAATATTTTTAGAAATACATAGAATTTCTTCTTGAATTCAGATTCACATTGTCTTTATTTAATAAAGCTATGAGTGGGGATGAACTCTTACATGGAGTAAATGTCTCTTTTCCCTAAATCGAAGAAAGCTCGACTGAACTGGTTTGGGATGAGACATGGGCATCAGCCAATATTTATGTGGCTTCAGGAGCTTTCTCACCTCTTCTTACCTGCCATTCATTTTCCTGAGTTCAGCTGCTTCCAGCCTGCTAGGAAGATCTCTTGAGAATTACAGAGTGTATAGAGAATTACAGAGTGTTAAGAAGTCCAGTGATTTTTAAGGCTCCATATAATATTGCTGTGCTAGAGGTCATTTCACATCATAGAACATAGTGTTTTCTTCTTTTACTCTTTATAACTGACTCTCCACTTTCCTTCTGTCAGTGACTAGCTCTCCTTGTCTTTTTCTCTTTACCCTATCACCTTTCATAGTAGTGGTTCTCTTGCTTATTATCTTACCCCCCCAAACCTGCAATTCTCCTTTATTTCTTATCTGATAGGTGGATCAAATGTCTTCCTGCTGTGCAGTTGCTCCAGCACAGAGGGCATCACTTTCTGTTTCACTTCTCTGTAGGACTTCTCTTACAGCAATGTGGCTGTCAACAATGATGTGTGGTTCTGTGCTGAAATTTAAATTGATTGAAAAATAAGGATAAAGCAATTAGGTTTTCATGAAGCTCACTCTATTAAAAGTTAAAATATTTTACTTAAATATTAGGTTTTTCTAATATTATTGATCTTACAATACTGTTTATGTAGTAATGATGTTAGAAGATACATTGACATTACTTTTTATTAAATTGTCTTTCTAATTAAAATTATACTAGTCCATGAACTTTAAAGTCTAGAAATTATAGCACTTATAGCACTTATACTGAATTGCACTTACTTGTTTTACATGTGTGTTTCCATGAGATTTTGAATCTTTTGAGAACATAACTGAGACATGATTATTTTTTCACTCTCATTGCCTAATAAAAGATAGGTCCAAAAAGTGTGTACATTGTGTTTTTTAAGATATTTTATTACCTTTATTTTAGATGTTCATATGCATTTGTTAAATTACTTTTGTATAAAATGTGAGTAATATAATTAACAAGGTATTGGGGAGACTAGATACTGCTTTGTATGTCAATGATTTACATGAATATAAAAGCATGAGTTGAAATTGGAGCATTTTTCACATTTTGGATCAAATTAATCTGTCTCATTTCTTATTAATTCTGTAACTTTTTCTTTTTTTTAAATTCATTTTTATTGTTAGACTTATTGGGGTGATATCTGTTAGCAAGGATTACATAGGTTTCAGGCATACAATTCTACAGTGCATTGTCAACTTGATGTATAATAAGTTCACCACCTAATGTGACTTCTCTTTCCATCACCTTATATTTAGCTTCCCCCCTCCTCTCCCACCCGCTCCACTTTCTCCCCTCCCTAACCCACTCCTCCCCAAATAAACATTAAACTATTGATTGTGTCCATGGGTTATTTGTTTCTTCATTTCTTTTTTTCTTTGCTTTCAGTTTTATATTCCGCATATGAATGAAGTCATACAGTTCTTTGTTTTTTCTGTCTGGCTTATTTCACTTAGCATGATGATCTCCAGGTCCATTCATTTTGTTGCAAATGACAATATTTGATCTTTTCTTAGAGCTGAGTAATATTCCATTGTGTAAATGTACCACAGCTTCTTTATCCAGTCATATGTCGCAGGGCACTTTTGTTGTTTCCATGTTTTGGCCACTGTGAACAGCGCTGCAATGAACATTGGGGTACATAAGTCTTTGTGGACAAAGGTTTTCAAGTTCTTTGGGTAGATCCCCAGAAGGGGGATTGCTGGGTCAAATGGTAGCTCCATTCCCAATTTTCTGAGGACCCTCCACACTGCCTTCCACAGTGGTTGTGCCAGTTTGCACTCCCACCAGCAGTGTACCAGAGTTCCTTTTTCTCCACATCCTCTCCAGCACTTGTTATTCCTTGTCTTGTTGATAACAGCCATTCTCACAGGTGTGAGGTGGTATCTCATTGTGGTTTTGATTTGCATTTCCCTGATAGCTAATGAGGATGAGCATTTTTTCATATGTCTGTTGGCCATTTGTATTTC
>PVJL010012428.1:6606-37431 GCA_004026885.1 Lyroderma lyra | reverse complement strand
TTAACTTTGCACACTGGGGAAGAGAATGAGAAATTACTATAAGCTACAGAGACAGACATAAAACACTGTTAACAAAAGTCACAGCAACCCACATAGGAGTAACAGTTCAGAATCTCAGTTATTTACATCAAATAATGCCTTTGGTTTCGTTCTTCACTTTCTGCTGGCTTAACTTTGGGTTACTTCATTTAATTTTTTTAATTACCATATTCTCCACAGCAAGAAGAAAAACACAACAAATTGAAACCCAATGTGGTAATTTGTGTCCTAGTTGCTATCATAAAAGGTTTGATGGAAAAAGAGATTGAAATTATTATGGTGACTCATATGAAGTCTGAATTATACAAGAAATTTGTTTAATTTTTTTAGTAATCTTTCTTTATAAGTCAATAAAGTAAACAGCTGTAGTTCTCTCCATCATATGTAATATTGAGCTCTAAGCAGGTAGAAACATGCCTCAATAGGAAAAAAAGTGTATTGGCATCAGGATCTGGGTGGAGTTCTTACATTTATCTATTTGCTGGCACAATGTCCCTAAATAAGCCACTTAACCTCTCTGGGCCTCAATTTACTCTTTGCAAAGTGGTGGGGGTATGTCATATGAACTCTAAAGCTTTATAAATCTATGAAAATGAGTTATTTTCAGCCAATTAAATATTCATAGCCCCTTTGAGATAGGACAAGCTCAAGTAAAAATTATTCATAAAGATTAAAAAACATAAGTAAGGCACAATGGCAGGTTTGGAGACCAGGGTCCATACTCAGTAAGTAGAGGAGCTAAGTACCATCTGACCATGAGGTAGCATACTGAACTTGGAATAGGGCTATACTGAAAGTCCATAAACTACTCCTGAAGAAATTACAGACTTTCTAAATTAAATGTACATGTAACAGGTCAGAGTTTTTACACATTACACAGGCAAATTAACATCCAATGTGATTTATAAAATAGTTTTAAAAGCCCATTTTTTTCTAATAAAAAAACTTGTATTTGATCATTATCCTATACAGTTGAGGTTGTTGGAAATATACTTCTATCTCCCTCCTTTCCTATCAGACTCACATGTTTGCAAGGGTCAGCTCTAATCCATGCATGAACAAGGTCATGACACAAGTGTTTGACCAGGAAGAAAGTCAATGACAATGTCCCCCATCCTTTGAAATTTTAACTCCTGTCCAGGTACTCCCTCTTACCCCATACCCCTCTTACAAAATGTAGTATTTATTTATCTTTGATTCTCCTCAAAGGTGCCTTGAGAAGCCTGTCAAATGAGCTGCCACCTTCCAGATTTAATCAGTTTTCTTCAGTTGTTGGGCAGCTCGAAACGCAGAAACCAAAAACTCTTCTGCTTCATTGGGCTTTTTCTCAACATGAGAGCTGGCATAGCCTCACACAAATATCATCTAAGCGGAACAATAACAATATTAAGTTCCCTCCTACCACAATGGCACTAGTGTTATTTGGTTGGGTTGTCATTCCACCTGTCAGCTGCCATCAGAGGACAACAAATTTGCAAGTTTACACAGTTAACTTAGGAATGTTTGGGGGTTTTTTCTGTTTGGACTCTACATTTCTGTAGCTCCTATGCTTCAAGGGCTTGGGGGCTTACTTTAAACAACTTAACTGGAAGGGGATCCTTTTTACAAACGGGAAACTGCCACAGAGCAGACTTAATTTATGCAGTATGCATGTGACAAAGTAAGAAATAGCATCCAAAGTTAAGATTTCTTGTCTTACTGAAGCAAAAGGGTCTAAGAACATTTTATTCAGGGTGTGGGCTGGGTTGGGGACCTGGAAAAAGTAAAGGGTAGTGTATCTACCCAGTTACAGTAAGGGAACTTTACACATGAGGGCGGTCTGGAAAGTATCCAGCCGTGTAATATGAAAAATAGAGGTATTTATGGCTGGGTTTTTTCCAGACAGCTCTCATACATCCACAATTCGGGTTAACTCAAGGACATTTTCGCACACCCCTGAACACCATGAGTAAATGGACACAATGGACAGAAATGTTCCCTGAATCAGTATCCTACTGTGATAGGAGCCTCTAATCATAAAAATCTATGGATTCTCCTTCCAATGGAAAGAGTAAAAAATCATAAGCAGGTAGGAACAAAAAGGGGTCTTCCCCATGTTGGGAGCTTTCAGTTTCAGAAAATCAAGCAATTAGAGAAAGTTATGATGATATAATATTGAACAAGATAGACTGCTCAGTTAAACAATAAACCATGCTGTCATTTAACAGTCTTGAGCATTGCTGTCTCCAGAGCCCCTAGAACAGGGCCTGGTACATCACAGGAATGCTTGAGAATGTTATTCTTTCTGCCCAGAACCACCCAGACCACCACAGCCACATGAATCTCTCTCACTTCACAATGTAGTATACATGCATTGCCTGACTGTATACTTTAGAATCTCCTTATTCCTCTGTATTTTCCTTGTACCACTCAACACTACCCGACACTGTATATCCCTTTGCTTACTCTTTAATTATCTGGGTAGGTATTATTTTTATTCACTGCAGTAACCCCAGCCTCAAACAATAAATAGGAAATACTTATTGAATGAATAAGTGATTAGACTGAATTATAATCTACAGACTTACTCTATTCCATATTCAGTCAGTCAATGCATAATTACTGATATTCACTAAATGTGTGACACTGTCTAAAAGTAAAGAACCTATGTAGGGAGTTCCCTGGTGGTGTAGTGGCTTAAGGCTTCGGCGCTGGCGCTGTCAGTGCTGCGGCCTGGGTTCGATTCCCAGCCAGGGAGCTACCCACATACCAAAAATAAAAAATAAAAATAAAAAAAATAAAGCAGTGGTTCTCTACCATGACTGCACATTATTAAAAAAAAAAAAAAAGAACCTATGTAAAGAAAAGGCCCCTAGATAAGGAAGTCATGATAACAATTTAATATGGGACATGTTATGGCACTGCATGAAGGGATGTGAGAGCAAGGAAAAAAGCCTTCTCAATCAGACTGGCAGAGACAGTCAGGTACTCCTAGTGAAGTTACAGTTAGGTTCTACAGAATGAACAGCATGTGAGAGGAAATGACATACGAGGTCTGAAAATTAAGTTCACAAACTTGCCACCGAGCACTTAGGTGGGCAGTGCTGTGCAAACAGCTCGGTATGGTTTCATAACCTTGATATGTCTGTTTTCATGTCAATGTGTTGCCTGCCATGTCTTGCTGAGTGGCATTTGTTACTGTTGTTTTATGTTTTTGTGTGCCATCACAAGAATGTCAGAGCTTGAACTAGAGCAACGAACAAACTTCAAATTTCTTGCTAAACTGGGTAAAGTGGAAGTAAAATCAGGAACATGTTAGTCCAAGTTTATGGGAATAATGCCATGAAGAAAATGGCAGTGTACAAATGGATTAAATGTTTTTTCTGAAGGGAGAGAATGTGTCATTGAAGAGAGGTCAGGGCAGCCAATAATGAGCAGAACTGATGAAAACTTTGCAAAAATTCATTGAATTGCGTGTCAAAATCATTGGCTAACTATGAGAAGCATAGCAGACCAAGTTAACATTGATAGAGAAAATCTTAACTGAAAATCTTGGCATGACAAAGGTGTGTGCAAAAATGGTCCCGAAGGAGCTCACCAATGAACAAAAGCAAAGGAGAGTTAAAGTTTGCCAAGACCTTTTGGAGAGGCAAGACAATGTTTTGGGCCATGTTATCACTGGTGATGAAACATGGGTGTACCGATACCACCCTGAAACAAAGTATCAAAGTGCATAATGGAAGTCAACCAATTCTCCACAACCAGAAAATTTCCGTCATTCCAAATCAAGAGTCAAAAAGATGTTGCTAACCTTTTTTGATAACAGAGGGATCATTCATTATGAATTTGTACCAACTGGACAAACAGTCAACCAAGTTTACTATTTCGAAGTGCCAAAAAGGCTGCATGAAAATGTTGGACAAAAACAACCTGAACTTTTTACCAACAACTCATGGTTCTTGCATCATGACATGTACCAGCTCACATGGCACTGTCTATGAAGGAGTTTTTAGCCAGTAAACAAATAACTGTATTGGAATACCCTCCCTACTCACCTGATGTGGTTCCCAATGACTCTTTTCTTCACCCAAAGATAAAGAAAATATTGAAAGGAAGACATTTTGATAACATTCAGGACATAAAGTTTAAATGACAACAGCCCTGGTGGCCATTCCAGACAGAGAGTTCCAAAATTGCTTTGAAGGGTGGACTAGGCACTGGCATCCATGCATAGCTTCCCAAAGGGAGTACTTTGAAGGTGACCATAATGATATGCAGCAATATGGTATGTAGCACTTTTTCTAGGCTGAGTTCGCGAACTTAATTGTCAGAACTGGTATGCAGACACACCATGAAACTATAAAGTCAGCAGAGAGAAATGGCAGGAGATAAAACCAGAAAGATGCAGGGACTTAGCACAAAGGGCTTTGATGCTAAATTAAACTTAATCCTGGAAGTCGAAGGAGTCACTGAAGGATCTAACCAGTTGAGTGACAGGATCTGATTTGCATTATAGAAATATCACTCTGACAACATTAGTAGGGACAAGGATAGATAGAAAGATAGGATTTTGCAGAATCTGCGACAGAAACAATGAAACTAAGACAAGCCATCCTGCTTTCATTCATTCATTCATTTCTTCAACCAAGAAATCAGAGTGCCTGCTTAGGCAAGGCCATGTGCAAGCAACTGAAGTAGGTAAAATATAAAGAACAAAGTGACTGACTAGAACAGTCTAATATGACTGCCATGTATATGGTTTGGGTGACTAGGTGCAGAGTCATGCTATTCACCAACACAGGAAATGAATGGGGGATGTGGAGGGGGAAATAGTGGAGGTAACTTTATTTTGGGGATAAATTATATGTGAAATTTCAGATAATCTGAAGTACCACTTGAACATGTAATTAGAGATGTCCATTAGGCAACAGATAGGGAATTCATTACCCTCATGAAAAGAAATTGAAAAAAAATCACTCTATTCTATATCAACACTCAAAAACTTCTATAATGGTACTTCTTTGAGACTCCAAATTTCCCTTCCCTTATCCTCAGATGAAAACATGATCAAATTAGATTTCTTTCTTTATATTTTCATAAATATTAAATTTATACCTTTACTAAAACTGTGAACTTAGAGAAATGCAAATTAAAAGACTAATTTTTCAGAAAAATAACTCAACAATAAAAAGCACACTGGAATTCTACTCATCTGTTAATCAAGGGAGAAATACATAATGAACAATGAAAACATAGTAGGAGGTGAAAGAAAGGAGGAAAACAGATGAGGAAGATAAACATGTACACATGACATTCCTAGAAGGAATGTGACTTAACTGTCAAGTTGGGAAGCCTAAAATTGACCTTATATATATTTGTGTATTTACATTCATCAGCGAAATGATTTGTGGCAGTTTATGAGCATACACTCAAAACAAGCAAATAAATAATAAACATGAGAGCAACGAGTAACATATATAGGAAAATACTTCTAGGAGTAAGATAAGCACACGAAGGCATATTGCTTATTCCTCCACAGCTATTAGGGATGGTCTGCAAATTTGGCTTTATCTTCCTAGTAATCAAAGTAAACAAGAAAATACAATCAGGAATAAGATTTAAAAAAAAAAAAAAAAGAATAAGGTTCATAATAGCCTCAAGAATTTTTTTAATAAAATAAATTAGTATTTTCTGCCCCTGAGATCTGAGAGGCATTTCATCACCAGATCCTCTCAAAGATGTGGGGGTATTAAGATTAAGTGGCCTCCTCAAAACCCTGATCACAGACAGAATAGTGATTTTCACCCACCTGCTTGCTATAATATCCATTATTAAAGGCCAGCGATTTAACACCAACCATCCATAAGCAGGTTTTTGAGCAATTCGACAGCAGAGAGTTCAAAGTTCTAACCTCTAAAAGAAATATAAACACAGATTTTCTGTGGTGCAACTTTAAGGTGCCCCATATCCTTTAACAATAGCTAGCAGGGTTAAAGTCCTCTTTAAAAAATTAAGGAGCCTAATGAAGACATCAACCCTGCACAAATATGGATTTGTAGAAGACAGCCCATGAAAATAAATTGTAGCCAGGTAGAAAAAAAGATGAGCTCTAGAGTTACACTTGGCTTCAAATCCTGGTTTTGTTACTTATTGCTGTATAACGCCAGAGAAATTAATTAACGTTTCTGAGTCTGTCATGCAGGTTGCAATGAGGAATAAATGAGATAATGTGAACATAAAATAAGGGAGGAGGTGCAGGGCAGAATACCAACAGTATACATGATATGCATGGAGGGAAATATAAAATCCATATCTGTCAAAGAAAGAGTTCTTAACACTGTAACATAATTGAATGTGGTACCAAAAGAGCACCACTTCAATTAACTTGAGTGTATCATATTCCTCAAGAGGGTTGGTGAGTTAAAAATAAGTTGAGAACACAGTTCTAGACCAAGATCTTTTTGGCTTCCTTCTGCTGTATATAATTAGTCAGTGTTCAATGTTTGTTATAAATAGGAAGAACATATACATCAAACGATAAATGCCAATAAAATAACTCATTCATCTAACTTCTAAGTAACCACCCACATATCACTTCTGTATGTCATCAAATTTAAGATGCAGCCAAAAGAACACTTACGATAAATGACTTAATTATAAACCTATTCTTGCCAGGAAAAGAATTTTAATTTAACAAGAAAAAAATACCAAAAGCCTGTTCTCAATAGTAACTACTCATTTTGTCTTATGGCAGGTGTATACATGCACTTGAAAAGCAACATCTGCTTTCCTTCTTACAGATATCTTCACCTAAGGAAAAAAAGAAATTCCTGTTTCTCACAAAAAAGCTTTAAAAGCCAAAAAGAAAACAAAACAAACAAAAAAACCACACACACACACACACACACACACACACACACACACACACACAGATGTAGTTGTTTAGGAGCATTTTTCTTCCTTACAGGTATCTTACTTATGAATCATAACACAAAATATTTTTATTTTACTTCAATTCATTTTATTTTTTTGGCAGTTCATCTAACCTATTTTCTGGTCATCTCTTGTTATTATATTTACCCCATCCCCAGACCACTGGGTTAATCACACTTCTCAGTTCAAAGTACATTATTACTATCAGTCTACGCCAAGGGCCCTCTCTTGGTTTATTTTATTGTTTATCCCTCCTTATCGCTAACTCTCATTCTCTTCTATTCCTTCCTACATAAGCAAAGACTTAAACTGTCTGGCATCAGTCTTTGGATATGCATTGTTTATTTGAAAAATAGAAAGTTTTATTTGGTATATACACATTTTTAAATTTTCATAAATGGTAGTGTACTAAGCATAGCCTTCTTTTATTTTTCACTAAATCCTCTCTCCAAACTGCATCCAAGAGCCAGTATGGCCCCTTAGTTCAGACCAAACTGTTGCACTGCATTCCAAAGCATGAATCTGTGACCTCAAACAATGGTGCTATTCCCAAAGGTAACCTCTCAATGAATTAAAATTTAAATATAGAGTAACTATCAGGAAAAAAAAAGTATCAGATCAGCGAGTAATCCTGAATTCTAAACGCATAAAATATAAGGTTAAAAAAAAAAGAAGTAATATATTTGAAAAACTCAAAATTAAGGTCTCTATCAACATGAAGCCTTAAATCAAACTCGTCTAAGCTGCAGTGGGTCACAAGTGGCCCAGGATGGCTTTGAAAGCAGCCCAACACAAATTCATAAACTTTCTTAAAACATTATGAAAATTGTGCAGACTATTTTTTAACTCATCAGCTATCATTAGTGTTAGTGTATTTTATGTGTGGCCCAAGACAATTCTTCTTCTTCCAATGTGGCCCAGGGAAGTCAAAAGGTTGGACAACCCTGCTTAAATCAAGTCATGAGAGTAAAAGTCCAAATAACTAGCATGTTCGTCTTCATTAGTAACCAGAGAAATGCAAATTCAAGTGAAATATCACTTTACACACACCAGTTTGGAAAAATGAGAAAGTCTAAAAGTATAAAAACCTGGTAAGGCTGTGGAGAAGCAGGCTCGTTCATCCAGGAAGCAATCTGGCAGTACTTAGTGACTTTCAGAATGTGTTCTTGATGACCCTGCAATCCTGCTCCAGAGTATATACCCCAAGAATACAAAGATGTTCTTCACACCACTGTTTGTGGTAGCAGGGAAAAAGAGACAATCCACTTCTTTTTTATGCAATAAAAATTGTGTTGACCCAGACCATTTATCTCCATAAACTTGTTTAAAACAAAGTCTACCATAAACTCTCTGTAGAAAATTAGAACATGCCTGCAAACCTGATGTACAAAACAAACATCTCACATTTGCATATGTGTATTATTTTCCTAGAGAATCAAAGGAATTTTTCTTAAATTAACTGAATACTCTGCACAAAAGGCCCTAATTATCTCATACAGTCTGAATGTTATAATCTAAATGTAATAGCAATGTACTTGAGGCTGTATTTTAGGGATTTAGAACAATTCATTAAAACTGTAACTCTTACCATGATTAAAGCTATGATGTAATTAATAATCATATAAGAAAGTTGAGTTCTCTAAGGTTATACTAGCCATTTAACAACGAAAGTTTCCTACTTTCAGTTTCCCATGGTACCTTACAATGTGCACACTTATCAGTTCCCAAGAATTATAACATAAATGCTGGAAGTTTAACAAGACACAAAGCTCTGAGTACTCCAAATGCTTTAAAGAAAGGTTTAATGGTCACTGTTCTTTTAGTGTCACACTTTATTATGGAGTATTCACACACACACACACACACACACACACACACACACACACACACTGCAGACACAGCTCTGGGGTCAGGGTAAGTTCGCCTGGGTTTTAAATAAGACAACAATTTGCTCACTCTGGGAAATTAGGAAAAACAATTTGAATTATAAATATGTAATTCACTTTTCTATAGCACTCTAGTTTCCATGTACTTTCCTAAACTTACATATAAATTGAAATGATAACACTTGGGGTATAAAAGCCTACAAATATCTGCTGCCTACATTTCCCATAAGAAACTACTATCTTGAGGTGTGCTTCAAATACAAAAAAAAAATCCTTTCCCAAAGCCTGCATTTTCACACATACATAAACATTTACCTAACACAGAGGCTACCAAAAGAACCATATTCAGGGAAGGGGGGGAAAGCTGGGGATGGGAGGGCCTGTGTAAAATGCAAGAGAGGCTCTTGGAAAGGATGGCAATTTGAGAGGCCCAGGCAGATTGGGACGAATGGCTTTGCTCCATCAAAAGGTCGTTTGAAGCACAGCATTTTATTTTTATAGTAGGGTATTGAGTTCTGAGATCTCTGATACACCCCAGGGAACCAGCAAAAACTAGTCTCAGCACTGTGCCAGCCCCCTGCCAGGTCACTAATGAAGGTGGAGAACTGTGAGTGCACCCAAATAAAACACAGGAAAAGGCGAAAAAGGACTCCAAGCTGGGTCTATTCCTTTTATTTCAGAGGAGCAACCTTGTCTGTACTCAGGGACTAATGAGTCATGAACAGGAGGTGGGAACAAATCACACAGTGCATTACAGGGAGGGACAACACAGGTCGGTCTTTGTGTTCAGCAGTCAGTTCAGTTTTCAGAGCATTTCCCAGCAAGGACCAAAAGCAACTTAAACAAAGGAAACAGAGCAGTTAGATACATGAAGCGTCTCCATTAATACTCCAAAGAAATGGGTGCTTCAGTGTTCAGAGTGATGGTGGGGAGGAGGATGTAGGTAAGGAGGCCCAGGGAAAAATAAATAAAGATGGCTTTATCTGAAAAGCACATAAATTTTTTTTTTCCAGAATTGTTACCTTGAGCTTTATCTTTTCTAAGGATAGGAACTCCAATCCCTCAGCAGACTTTTAAAGAAATAAATCCTGAGAAGGCATTTAATTTTTCCATCCTCACCACTTAATTAAAAAGAGCCTTTACACAGTGCTCAGGGTTTTAATTGCCTTCTCCCACTCCCCGCTTCCCAGCTGACTTCATCAGTTAGTGCCCATAGTACCCAGCCAGAGCAAAACAGATCATTGAAGCGTCTCTCAAGGAGGAAAAGACACCAGCACAATTACCCTAGAAACCATTTCTCTCCCTTCTTCCCTCCATCTCCCCTGGCCAACCACTTCTCCCCACTCCCTTTCTCCACCTACTCTCCCACTCGCCTTCCCCTCTCTCCATGTCTCCTACATGCACACACCCCACAGCATTTCTGGTGCACAAGAAGCTTTCCTTTCCTACCATGACTGATTGCAGCAAATGCTGCAACATGAGAAAGTTCCCACTAATCCGAAGAAAAGGAGGAAGAAGAAAAGAGAAGGAAAAGGAGTTATTAAACAGGAAAAATGGATTGAAAAGACTAAATCTGTAAAAAAAAGAAAAGAAATAAGATCTGAAATACATTAATGGAAAACAACAAGGATCCAATAAAACTTTGATTTACTTCCACATACTTTAAAAATCTAGAATTGTAATTCTTTTCTCTCTCTCTTTTTTTTTTTTTTTTACTATGATGACATGCAGGCCAATAAAAGGTGTTTTTAGTTGGCCCAGGATTACTTCTGTAATTTCTGTCTCTACCAAAACTTAGACCAAGGGCATCATCATTAATCTTTCATGGACCCACAGAGAAATAAGAGCCTTGATTTTGACTTGGAATTCTAACAATAAATTCAGAGCATGCTTGCTAAGAGCCCTGTAACCAGAAATAAATTATTTTTAAATAATTATAATGATATCAGCTCCTATCTATTTAATATCAACAATGTGATGTATACTGTATATGCAGACCTCTTATCTTTGTAACCATAATGCAAGTTAGACAATACCAGGTATTACCATGAGGTCATTATAGAGTAAATGACTTGCTCAAGTCCACATAAGCTCAGTCAATGATGAAGCTAGAATTTGAATTCAGTTTTTTTCTGATTCCAAAGCCTACCATTTTTCTATTAAACCATAGAAAACACTGAGCTGTAATAAAACCCTTTAACATTTGAACTATATAGATTTTCAAGCTTAATACTACAATAACCGAGAGTTTCCTACAGTCAACAACCTATAATATAAATTGGAAATAACAGTCATAATGAGAATGACATATTTGCTAATTAAAATACATTGGCTTTAGGTGATCTCCAGGTTGTACTTCAACACCTGGGTAAGTTTCTGTAGGTCTCAAAATACTCTGCTACTGTAATTATTTAGACTGGAATTGGACTTCAAGCCCTAACCTAATCCATAGGTTCAAAGTCCAATTCTAGTACATGCCTGCTACCTAAAATAAAGAGACCAACTAAATGAATAGACCCTCTGGGTATGGACTTTGGCCAGAAGTCTCTTTATGGACTTTGCCAGAAGTCTCTTAATGCCTCTGTACCCTGAACCTGCAGGAAGCCCCAAAGTATAATTCCCTGAAAAGGCTTCCAAGACTGGAAGCTAATCCCAGCAGAATATGGACCTTTTCCATCACTAACAACATCCTCCAGTTTGAAGGGTATCCCTATCTAAGATCAGTACTTCTTCTGATGCTCTGGACCCATGCCATCTCAGTCTCCTTTTCTCTGTTCCTATATCAACCTCTTTGTCTCTCTTGTCTCCTTATTAGTATTTAAACATGCTTAAGTCCACACACTCTCCCCCAGTCCATCCTTCCTTCATATACTATTGTTAGTCTCTTCCATTCTTTTTAGCCAAAATACATGAATGCATGACCTGCACCTGCTGATTCCATCCACTCACCTCTCACTTACTCTTTAATTAAATTTACTGAACTCCTGCAATCACCAGTCTACCCAAAAGGCTCTCAAAAAGTCACCAATACTTCCTAGTTGCAAAAGTCAATGGTCTTCTCAAGTCTTTATATTACTTGACTTCTAAATTGAATTTAAAAAACCATTAAACACTTCCTTCATTTTGAAATGCTCTCTTCCCTTAGCTTTCATAAACTCCTGGTTTTCCTCATATTTCTCCAGTCCCTCCTCTTCTGTTCCTTGATAAACTTACCTCCCAGAATGTTGCTATGCTAGGTCCGCTTCTCTCTACAGGCACTCTCCTTGACAACTTCATTTGCTTCCTTCATTTCAGTCAAACTAGCTATAACCTGAAAAATACCAAATCCATACATCTAGCCTAAAACTGTCTGCACTCCTAGAAATGTAGACACCTTCCAAAGAACGTGAAATACACCAAGGAACAAAACAGCCATGATGCAAGCAATTCCCAAGTTCATCTAGCTCATTCTCTTGGAAGGCTGCAAGGCAAATCCAACTGATAATGTCAAAAGATGAAAATCAGTATCTGTCCCCACATTAAAAGGGGAAAAAAAGCCTGTTCTTCCCACTCTATTCCTCATCTTAATGAATACTACCACTCTTTACCCTTTTAACTAAGCCAGAAACCTGGAAATTATTCTTGACTCCTCCCTTTCTCCAATCAAACACCAAATCCTAATGTTTTTACATCCTAAATATCTCTGTATATCTCTTCTCATCATCCCACTGTCACTACCCAAATCCAGGCAACCATCACCTATATTACACCCAACAGATTTCCAAGTGGTGTACCTGCAGGCTGACTACCCACCAACTCAACACATACAGCCCACAAGAACCACACTGCACCACACAAGTCACCAACACTGAGACTGGACCATAGCAGGGGCTCAATATATTTTCACTGAATGAATAAATCTATCAGTTGATCAATCAACCAACCAATTCTGAGTCCAAGGGCTAGCTTTAATATTTCAAAAATCTCCTGAAAATGGAGTGATAGTTTTAGGGGGAAAAATATTGCCCTCAAATTTGTGCTTTTGTGCTGCTCTGCTGCTCCAGATCACAAACACTGGGAAAGTGCATCAGACTGTTGAATACTGACTGTGTAGGATCCACATTTAAACCTGCCATGTAGAATCGCCATGTGTGTCTATAGTAGTGGTTCTCAGTTGGAGGGTGCTACTACCAGCATCTAGTGGGTAGAAGTCAGGGATGCTGATAAATATCCTAAAGTATACAGAAGAGCCCCCCACAACAAGGAATTATCCAATCCAAAATGTCAATAACACTCAGGTCTACAGTTACAAAAACAAGGCAATACCACAGTAACACTAGTTCCAAATGCCACCAGGATATCACAAAAAGAAAATAAAACTATTTGTTTCCTCTATAAAATGAGGTATGACACATTCCATTTGCTAAAATAAAAGTTAATGGGTTTCTCCAATTTTAACAAATGTAGATAAAATTTAAATTATGGCTTAACATTCCATCTCTGGGAATAAAAAAATATACACGTATAACATGTTCTAATGTGATTAATTAATTTCTTTATTGAAGGCTTTCTTTCTCTAATCAACAAAAATAAACACAATACCAAATACCCCAACATATATGTGCTTACACACAATGTGTTCTTTACAATCAAGAAATAAGAAATATTCTCCATTTTCTATCTTACTCAAGTAGCCATCAAACCAATACCAATACATAACAATTCTAATGGCTTTTTCTATTAGCTGTCTTTCCTAGATACCATATTTTTGAGGTATCTCATTATAGAAAAAAAATTTTAATTGTTTAAAAGAGCCATATTAAAGTGACAGACACTTATAATTGTTAAGTCTTGATTTCAAAATCTACAGAACAAGGTAATTATTTTCAGCTAAAGAACTTTGGATCTTCAATTAAGTAAGTATTTGCTCTCACTGGACTTCATAAATCAGATTAGGACCAGGGTTTTTACACAGCCTTATAAATGGTTAGGCATTACTTTGGCTCTGACTTTCAGTGAAATTCTATCAATCAACAATTTATGTCTAAGTTTCAGTGCTCTCTTTTTTTTTTCTTATATTGAAATTTAATTGTTAATAGTTTATCTGTAATTGATGGTATACCAGATATTAACTACTAAACTATTTTTTCTTTTTTTCAATAGTCAGACAGACCAGGCACATACATATTGAGGACTGTGGTAAAATAACTCTTCTTCCAATGAGAAATTAGACTTTTCAATTAATGTTCTTGAAGAGACCATCAAACTCAACCCTCAGCCACATCATTGTTTCATAAATGATTACCTAGGTTAAAAGAAAAGAAGGTATCCGAGTTGACCAGTGAGAGACTTTCAGAAAAGTCTGAAAAATACTCAGCTTGAAACTACGCACTTCAGATTGGGGACACCCTTCTTGGTATACCCTTTCAACAGTCTGGGGACTGGGTTTTGATAGACACTCAAAAACAAATGCAGCTATTCAAACATTTGCCCGTATCTGAAAAGTATCTTGAGTACTCAAGTGCATTATGGAATGTGATTAATGTGCTTTGATTTTGAAAAATCCCAGAAAAGGAAAAGAATGTAAATAAAAGGGAAAATATATACACAAATGGACATTATGGAATCAGAATTATGGGCAGAAAATATACAAGTAAGATTGAGTTGATACATCTGGGAAAGGAAATACTAGCCCATTCATCCTTAAATTCTCTATAAAGTAAATGGGAAGCAACTGTTTCTAGCCTTATTTTGCAAATAGAAAAATCAAGGCATGAAGCACAAAAGTAACAATGTGGGGGAAAAAAGTTATAGGTTTACAAAAGTAATGATTGAAGCTAGGTCTCCTAATGTCATACTCTACTGTTCTAATTTTTTCTTATCACAGAGGGACCTCATTTGTTGTTCCTACTTGTTCTTTAGGAAATTTGTGAACTGCTTCATAACAACCAGATAATATGTAAGTGTCACTTTCATGCACGCAGAATATAACTTTAGCCAGGTGTAAAAGAGGGGAGAAAGGGGAAAAATACATGGTCCTTGATTACCAGGAAAGAAACAGAGACAGAAAAATAGCAGAGAGAGAAAGAGAAAGACAGAGAAAGACAGAGACAGACACCTGAAATCTTTTTGGAAACAAATAGGGATGAATGAAATTCATTTTAAACTAGATGGCACAGATGTACTCTAATAATACCATATACAGTGAGAAAAATACACACTTTAAAAAATTCTCTTTTTGCCAAAGATAGCACTAGATACAGAGGTGGTAAAATAAAAATCAACTAAAGATTTAGATTTCCTTGAGATAGACAGACTCATTCTAATTCTAAAATATTTACTTACACTGCTGATAACAGTATATATTACAACTAATAATTAAGGTAAAAATACTACTCTTACCCTCTGCTTTCTCAAACATATGAGAGTTGAGGCAGAAGTAATATGCTAACATTGTTATCAAGTAGAACTTAATATCTCTGTGGGATATACATTTTTTAATAGTCACAAATATTATAAAAACCAATAGAACCATAAGTTTCCATGCATATTTTACTACAATTTAAGCCTAATTTGCCAAGATGACATGAAATTTTAAAAGTAGAGTGAATAATAATTTACGTGGAGAAGTTTTGACTGAATATGTACCCTAAATGCTTCTGTCCTGAAATTATATTGACAGATTGGAACATTAACAATATATGAAGAATGGGAAACAAATTAAACTGACACTAGACTCTAAAAAAGAAAATAATTATTTTGGGAAAAAAAAGAAAAAAAAACAGGCTCTGAGAAATATCCATGGTAAAACTGGTTAGGTTCTAAGACCACAAAAATTCCAAAAACAAGAAGGTATATTAATAGTATGTTAACTCCTTTGTATAACTATTTAAAACAAGATTTTAAATAGACTGAGTTATGGTTAAATATGGGGTCTTGATAAAGCCAATAACCTATTCAAGTGGAAATCAAATGTCTCTTGCATGATAGCTAAAGTTGGTCTTTTAGTAAAGATCCAAACAATTTGCTGAGTCAAGCACTAATTTTCTTTTTAAGGTTTTAATATGGCATTCTACCTAAACAACCTTCTTCATCTTTATTTAGGAAGGAAAAAAGGGTAAGGGCTTCAAATCTCACATGTATATCATATCATTTTTACCTATCATCTTTTGTTGATAAACTCCACTGGTAGAATAAGAGCTAAATGTAAACCAGAAATGATGCCCTTCACACACTGCAAACCTAAGGACAGCTTAAACACAGGAAATAAAATTTCTTAGCCATTCAACTGAAATAAATATATATCCTTGAAATAATGAATATAAAGATTAAATTAATTAATATGCATAATCCCTAATCCTTCATATATCTGTACATCATATATTTGTTACATATGTGACATACCTAGGATATTAGATAGTTCACAGAAACTTAAAACACTTGTTATCTTCCACTTAATGTATATATAATAATAACATATTTTAGTGTGATCTATTCCTAGAAATATAAGATACAAACTCTTATTTTCTGTTTGGAGAGAAGAGACTGGACATTTTGTGTTTTTGGAATTTGAGCTTATGATAGTCATTTAAGATTGGTCTACACAAATAATTACACATGTGGATATTAAGAAAAAGTAAATAAATGTCTTTAATATTCAACTTGAAAACTTTTCAAGTTTATATAGAGCCTCTCTACACAATCAGTAGGTTAGTCTTTCCAAAGTGAAACCTTAGTAAGACAACCTACTAAATAATTAACAGTCTATTGGATAGAATAATCATAAATACTCTGAGGGCAGGAACCATATCTTGTATTTCTATATTCTGCCCATCATCTACCATGGTGCCTTACATATAATAAATATTATCTGAAACAAACTCAAACAGCCCAATTCTAGCCCTACTTCTACCATTGACATTTTTGGAAATGTAATAAATATCATTTGGAGTGTCTAGCCCATAACTTACTATTCCATTTATCAGAGCTACTGACCACCATCCAGAGAAGAAAGCCTAGGCCTACCACGATTTTAACCTTGTTTCTATTATATGATCTTTACTCCCTGGCTATAGCTAATTACATCAAGGGTAAACTCATGACTCAAACAAAGGCAATTAGAGTGTCTCATTTGTGAACTTGAAATTAGAGGCATGTAAACTGGCATTTGGAAGCCTATCATGTCAATGGAAGAGTATTAAAACAAAGATTCAGCTGAGTTTCTCAAGCTATCTTAGTTCTTCTTTTTCTGAGGCCTACCTATACAACTATCCCTTGAATTCTAGAGGTCCCTTATATTCCTAAAGCAAAACTTCACTTTGGGGTAGTAAGTAACAGAAATGAACTAAAAAAAAAAAAAAAAAAAAAAGAAATGAACTAAAGTTTATTTAAGAAAAAATCTGGAGGAAGTCATTTCTCTTCACAACTGTTACAACATATTAAAAAATATTCAATGCATTTCTGGTATGGAGAAATAATATCTCACTTAGAGATAAGGAAACTGACGCACAGAAGCTCAATTTCAAACAAGTAGCAACAAAGTTTGATATTTCCCTCCATATTTCTTTCCATATCCCCAGGTCCATCCAGTGTGCCATGCTACCCTGCTTTCCCCATGAAATTATTTTCATCAGTCTGCTCTTAAATGCACTGAGGTATTGTATACCCTGTTCCTGCTTCTAAGGCATAGCTCTAATCAAGGCACAGCAGCCTGAAACACAGAAATGCAAACACACAAAAAACCCAGGCTCACCAACATCTGGCACCAACCCACCTTATAGCATATAAACAAGGAGTATTTAGGAGAAGCAATTCCAGGACAGTGAAAGGATCTTAGAAAATCTGCTCATTCACAAAAGCAATAACACTGGCAAAATCGGCAAAATCAACTCTTTCAGAACTCTGGAAATCAACCAAAGGCTTGCAATAATCAAGGAGTACCATATGAACGAGCTATTCCACACCTAGGTATAAACCCAAGAGAAATGAAAGCATATCCATACAAAAACTTATACATAAATATTCATAGCAGCACTATTCATAATAGTCAGAAAGTGGAAAAAATCTAAATGTCTATCAACTGTTGAATGGATAAATAAAATGTGGTATATCCATACAGTGTAATATTATTTGGCAATGAAAAGAAATAAAGTACTGATACATAATAAAGCATGAACATTAAGCTATATGAAAGAGGCTAGTCACAAAAGGTCACAAGTTATATGATTTCATTTACATAAAATGTCCAGAATAAGGAAATTCATACAGATAGAAAATAGATTAGTGGTTGCCATGGTCTGGAGAATCAGAGAAATGGGAAATGACTACTAATGGGTACAGTTTCTTTTTAGGGTGAGAATGTTCTAAAAATAGATATTGGTGACAATTACACAACTCTTAAAATATACGAAAACTCTAAAATTATAAATTTTAAGTGTTACAGAAAATTATTTTTAAAATGGGGTTTTCACTGACCAAAAAACTGTTCCACGTTTTCTCACCTTCGTTTCTTTGGTCACGTCTCTCCTTAGCCTAGAACGCATTTCCTTCCATTTCTAACTATTGAAATCAGACTCATTCTCTATTAGCTCATCTAAAAGAGGCTCTTTCCATAAAGCTTTTTCTGATCCTCTCAGAGTAATTTTTTACTTTTACTTTGAACTTCAGGAATACTTATTCATTCTTTTATGTCATCTTAAATAAGTTTGCTTTATCAGTTGTGAACATTTTTTATCTTCCCTACTACTTATTAAGATCCCTGAGGGCAGGGATCATGCCGTCTTTGTGCAGGTATTACCTGAGTGTGCAGTCCTTTGCTGAGCACTTAGGAGGCATTCTCTCAATGTCTGGTGAATGAGCATTCTCTGCCATTTGGGTAAACAAATTATATTATTAATAAATCACCGTTATAAAACAGTCTAATGTTTTTTTTTCTGTTTTTCCTGTCTTGTTCTGTTTTAGGAACATGCAATATACTCCTTGAAGGATTAATCACCTGAAATTATTAATGTTGTATCTCACATCAAATGCAATCTCAAAACTCTGTTTTTCAGTCTGTTTTTCAATGCTTTCCCTTAATTAAGGCATTATATATTTCTTCCCCCAAAAATGAAAGAACAGGAAAAGTATAACATTTTTAAAATTAATTTATCATATTACCCAGTGAACAGAAAGACTAACATTTTTCTGTACTCTTTCATATATTTTTAGTGTATTAACATAGTTTGAGATCTCAACTATGTGTACAATTTTGCAAATTTTCTTTTCAGTTATGATTCCTCATATTATGACAAATTCTTTGCAAACATGATATCCTTTCCTAACTGAACCATCATTCTCTTTAATTCTCATATTAGGTTGCTTTCAAAATTTCACTATTATGAATATGTATGGCAATGAACACTTTAGTGAATAATCATTCTGTATTTCTGATTATTCTTTTGAAATATACTGCAAGTCAATAAACTGGTCAAACCAAGTCAAAAAGAAGAAAGACTGTTTAAAAAAATAACATCCATTATCTTTTCTTATAAAAATTGCCCATGATCTCTAAAAACCAAATTTAATACAGCAAATATTTAAAAATTCATTTACAATCATAGGTGTATGTCTTTCCATTTTTCTCTCTCCTTTCTCAAATATATGAAATAATGTCGTAAGCAGCTTATTTTCCTGTCTTATTTACTTGGCATTATAACATAAGCATTTTAAAACATTATTAAAATTTGTATAAACATTCTAATGACTTCATAATACATACTATACTGTGTAAATACACATTAATATATTTAGTCACTATGGAATACATGGATTTTTCTATTTTTAATTATAAGTAATACTGCAGTAAGTATCTTTGCTTATAAATATTTATATACATGCATGATTATTTCTTTAAGAGAGACTTTTCTGTTAATCTATCTTAGTATTCTGAGGTCAAAAGAAGTTTATGGGCAATTTCAAAATTTCTGTTATTATGACACCAAGTTACAGTCCAGAAAAGTTGTACTATTTTATCCTCCCAACCAGAGGTTTATGAAAGTTACCATATCACACACAGCATTAATCATTACTATTAAACAAAACAAAATTAAATAACTAAATTGTGTTTTTTAAACCTATGATTTTATAATTTTTGCATTTAAATGTATTGTATATATAAATATTTTAACATATTAATCTATTAATCTTTCATTTCTTTTCTTTTTTTTTTTGCTTTTTGGTATGTGGGTAGCTCCCTGACTGGGGATCGAACCCAGGCCGCAGCGCTGACAGCGCCAGCGCTGAAGCCCTAAGCCACTACACCACCAGGGAACTCCAATCTTTTATTTCTTTCATTTTCTTTTCTTTTTTATTTCATTTTTCCTTTTGTTTCTTCTCTATTGAGGTTCATATCACAACTTACTGATATTTTCTTATATCCTTTTTTAGTGCTATAAATGTTACAAAATATTCAATTGAGATACAATACTTATTTCAAAATATATATACATGCTCAAAACTGATAAAATCAGAGCCAAGGTTAGAATGAAGTTTGAAAGAATCTCAGATGCTTCTGCAGCAGCAATATCAAACCAAAACAAAGCCAAGTGTCATTTGTAATAACACTACATAGACAAAAGAAAATTTCATTGAAGAAAACAATGTAAACCTTGAAGAGAAAAATAGAGAAAGGATAAAAGGAAAAAAGAAAAGTTTTTATACTGTTCAATTTTTCAATATAAGTGAAATAACCTTCATTTTCAATAAAATTTAAATATAGGCTTTCAATTTTATAAAATAGATAATGGAAAAATATATTTTTTTAAGAGTATAAGAAATAATACTAAGAGATATCACATCAGATAGTGGCATCTACTGGCAAACTCTAATACTGTAAACCCAATTCTTTTTTTCTTTTTTGGCTTTTTGGTATGTGGGTAGCTCCCTGGCTGGGAATCGAACCCAGGCCACAGCACTGACAGCGCCAGCGCCCAAGCCTGAAGCTGCTACACCAACAGGGAACTCCAAGTAAACCCAATTCTAATGCACATAAATATCCAGAAAGTGTGTGTGTGTTCAACTTATACTTTATAAAGATATAAGATATAATCTTATATTTTCTAATATTCAATAAGATTTCTGTATCTAGCATTGCTTATTGGTCTCTTGCTATTATTACATGATTGCTCTCCATCTCACATGATAAGATTCACCAATGAAGCCATGTAGCCCTGGACTTTGGTGTGCTGGAAGTTTTTTTCTATTATAAATTCAATCTCTTCAGTAGTAATTGGTCTGTTGAGATTTTCTGTTTTTCATAATACAGTCTTGGGAGGACCTTGCATGTTTCTAGGAATTTATCCATTTCTTCTGGGTTGTCCAATTTGTTGGCATTATAATCTCTTTTCACAATCACTTTTAGAGGAGAATTATTGTCTTTAATGATGAAGAATTTCTTGGTAGTAAAGGATATAAACTAATACTGTTTATTTATAGATCAGAAAGTTATCATCAGAGTTCTTGGATACCCAAATTATAAATAAATGTACAAGTAAATCAATAACCATTCACCCCCAATGGATTTATTAAGGAGGAAACACTTCCAAAATCATATTATGAGGCCAGTATTATTCTGATACCAAAACAAGAACACTACAAGAACAAAAAATTGCAGGCCAATATCCCTAATTAACTAAATGCAAAAATGTTCAACAAAATAGTAACAAGCTGAACCCAACAATACATTAAAAGTGTCATATACCATGATCAAGTGTGATTTATTCCAGGGATGCAAGGATGGTTAAACATCTGCAAATCAATGTGATATACCACATTAACAAAATGAAGGTTAAAAATTATGTGGTAATCTCAATAGATACAGAAAAAGCATTGGACAAAATTCAACATCTATTCATGATAAATACTCTCAACAAAGTGGGTATAAAGGGAACGTATCTAAATATAGTCAAGGTCATACATGACAAGCCCACAGTTAACACTATACTCAATGGTGAAAAACTGAAACCTTTTTCTTTTTTTTTTTTTTTTTATGTGGGTAGTTCCCTGGCTGGGAATCAAACCCAGGCCGCCGCGTTGACAGCGCCAGCGCGGAAGCCTTAACCCACTACACCACCAGGGAACTCCTGAAAGCTTTTTAAGAACATAACAAAAATGCCCACTCACTACTTTTATTCAACACATGTCCTAGTCAGAGCAATTAGGCAAGAAATAAAAGGCATCTACATCAGAAAGGAATGCATAAAACTGTCTGTATTTGCAGATGACAGAATATTAAATGTAGAAAAATGCCACCAAAACACTGTTAGAACTAATTAATAAATTTAGTAATGTTGAAGGATACAAAATCAATATACACCAATTAGTTGTGTTTCTACACACTAATCACAAACTATCAAACAGAAAAATTAAGAAAGCAATTTTATTTATAATTTCATCAAAAAGAATAAAATACCTGAGAATAAATTTAACCAAGAGGTGAAAGACCTGTACACTAAAAGCTGTAAGACACTAATGAGAGAAATTGAAAATGACACAAATACATGAAGATATTCTGTGCTGGTGGATAGGAAAAATTAATATTGTTAAAATGTCCATACTGCCCAAAGCAATCTATAAATTCATTGCAATCCCTATCAAAATTCCAATGGCATTTTTAACAAAAATAAAACAAACAATGCTAAAATTTGTATGAAATCACAGAAGACCCCAATAGCCAAAACAATTGTGAGAAAGAATAACAAAGCTGGAGGCATCGTACTTCTTGATTTCATACATATTACAAAACTATGGCAATCAAAAACAGTATGATATTGGTATAAAAACAGACACACAGATAGATGTAAGAGAGAGCCCAGAAATAAACACATGCATGTACAGTCAATTAATTTACAACAAAGGAATTAAGAATATACAATGGGAAAAGAAAGGTCTCTTCAATAAAAGGTGTTGGGAAAACTAGATAGCCACAAAGACACCTTATTCTTGTCAAAAATTTGTCTAGGCATTCCTTTTCTACCCTTACTCCTAACTCCTGATTCATTACCTCTAGTCATTTCTAGATCTCTTTACTCTTTTTGTCTTGGTATCTTGCTTTCATCTTCCATGCCGCTGTGCCATAGGGATACCACATTGCTACTTTTCTGCCTCTTGTTGTTCTGTGTCTTAACACCCATTAATTTTACAGTAACCATATTTATATTTAACTTACCTAAACTTCATCTTCATCTATAGAAAAAGGGAGATCTACTGTCCATTCAATAGGAAAGAATCGTTATTCGCCTTGATGTTTAATTAAGCTCTAGGTGCTGCCATTTAAATATTGGTTAGTTTTCTAATAGAACAGTCTTTTCAGAGTTGGGAAGCCAGAAGCCTGCTTTTATTTTAGATCTTTAGACTGTAGTTTAGAAGTAAATAAATAAATAAAAAGGCTATTTTCCCCTGGATGATTATGAAAGGTTGAGTTATATAGGAAAGAATGGGCTCTTAAAACTTATTTTGGAACCTTAGGCATTTGGACCAATTTATTAGGAAGGATATGGCAAGGAGCAACTCTGAGAAGGAAAGATGGAGAGGTCTTGGGTGTTGGTGGAGGAGCAGGGGCAGTTAGTTGGATAGGTTTTCTGAGGCAAGCATCAGTGTAGCCTCTATGCACTCTAACGTGTCCCAGCACCTTACAGGAAGTGCCAGCGTGGCCCAGGGTCTGCATAGCATCTCTAACAGCTAACTGATTCCTTGATTCAGTTCTATCATGTAAGCTCTACATAGGCAAATCTTAACCTCCTATTAAATGTGTAAGGAATGTTTTGATTACTTACTATGTAGCTATCTAAATACTGTAAAATTCATGGTTCCTCCTATATTTCATCTAGGCACTGGAAGAGTGAATACCCAACCAATATGTCCATACCATTTTCAAAGAGGCATTTCTTCTGCTAAGACTTCTTCAGAACTTGCTGACACGCTAACCACTGCAGATAAGGTTTCAATTTAAAATATGTTATTATTTAAAGAGGACAGGTTCCTTTTCCTTCTCTCTAAAATAAAACCTCAAAAAGAAAGGATTGGGGGTGGAGAGAGGGGGGAGGGGGAGAGGGGGCAGAAGAGGGAGAGGGGAGAGGGGGAGAAAGGAGGAGGGAGGAAAGGAGGAGAGAATCATACATGAAAAATGTTTAGCTTTCTTTCCTGTCGTCTATATTCTGTCCATACAGTAAAGCCCACTTAAAGAAGCAGACTCATCTATAATCTTCCCTAAAACACAAGCTCAAGGCATATCTTGAAAGTGATGATGAGAGGACATAATTGTAAAATGCTTAAAACAGTACTTAGCACACTGTAATTACTCATAATGGGAGCACAAAATAGTGGTCAATGAAAACAGCAGCAGCCCGAGACAGTGTTTATTCAGCTTAATGTCCATTATATTATGTGAAAAAAAAAAAGATCAGAAAGAAATATGCTAAAAAGTTAGAAGAGTCCACAGCGAAAGAAACAATCAACGAAATAAAAAGGCAACCTACAGAATCAGAGAAAATATTTGCAAATCACCTATCTGATATGGGATTAATATATAAAATACATAAATAACTCATACAATTCAATAGAAAAAAATAGTACAATTAAAAAATGGGCACCAAAAAAAAAGGGGGCAAAATACCTGAATAGACATTTTCCAAAAAAGACATACAAATGGCCAACAAGTACATAAGAAGATGCTCAACATCACCGATCAAAAAATGCAAATCAAAACCATAATGAGGGATCGCCTCACATCTGTTAGAATGACTGTTATTTAAAAACCAAGAGATAACAAGTGCAGGCAAAGATGTGGAAAACAAGGAACACTTGGGCAATGCTGGTAGGATTTAAACCGGTACAGCCATTATAGAAAACAGTATAAAGGTCCCTCAAAAAAAATCAAAATAGGGGTTCCGTGGTGGTGTCATGGCCAGGCTTCAGCACTCTCAAAGCTGTGGCCTGGGTTTGATTCCCAGCCAGAGAACTTCCTAAAAAAAAAAATCTAAATAGAACTACCATATGATCCAGGGATTCCACTTGTAGATATATATATATATCCAAAGATGAAGTCATTACCTTGAAGAGATAGCTGTACTCCCATGTTCTTTCCAGCATTATTAACAATAGCCAAGACACAGAAATAACCAATGTCCATCAACTGATGAATGAATAAAGAAAACATGATATTGAGATATATATTGCAATATTAGTCAACCAGAAAAAAGAAATTCTACCATTTGCTACAAGATGGATGGACCTTGGGGGCATTATATTAAGTGAAATAAGTGAGACAGAGAAAGACAAATATATTATAAGCTCATTTATATAGGCAATCTTGAAAAAACCACATTTGTAGAAACAGAAAGCTGATTGATGGTTGCCAGGAGCTTAGGGGTAGAGGGGTGAAGGTAAAGAGTACCAACTTCCAGTTTTAAGATGAATAAATTTGGGTATCTAATGTACACCATGGTGACTATAGTTAATAATACTACATGTATATTTGAAAATTACTTCAAAAATACTGTACTGTATAGTATTTGAAAGTTACTAAGTACTCACCAGAAAAACAAAAATCATAAAATTGTAACTACATGAAGTGATAGATGTACTAACCTTACCATAATAGGCATTTTTCAATATGTACACATATCAAACAATTATTTACTTACAGTGTCATATGTCAATTATATTTCAGTAAATGTGAAAAATGAATAAATAAATTGTATTAATAAAGTCATGTAACCATGAAAAAACGGTCAAGAGTTAGAATTTCTGGGTAGTAGTATTAGGTGGTTGTTGTTTCTTTATTTTTTCCTCACTCTTTTCAAATTTCTCATAATGGGCACACCTTTCTCTTATAATCATAATGTGAAAATACCTAATGATAGGCTTTTGCACAGAAAAAGAATAAGAAAGGGATTTACTGCCCTTGGCAAGTAGAGACTGATAGAATTCTGTCTTCTCCCTCTGTTGAACACTGTGGGTCCCTTAATGACAAGACCAACCTCTTCTCATAAACTTTATTTTCTTTCTACTTATTCCCTCTAGTTCTTTGAAAGTTGTCTATCTGCTATTCTTGCTTTTGTTTTCTGATCTTAAAGAATAAAAACTTTAATGTACAAAAACTGACTCAAGAAGCTTACTTCTAAGTAGAAATTGTATTTATGTAGATACATGAAATTTTATAATAAAAGTATCCTGTAGTGAGTATTTAATGTGACATGGCCTCTTCACATCATGAAAACCTAGTAAATGTTAGAATTAAAAAAAAAAAAAACACAGAATTTTTACCCTTTAACTTTTCAAAAAATACACACTATGAAAATGATACTAAAATGGAAGATGTTTCATCCAATGAGCTTAAATTGAACTAAAGTATAATTTTATCTTGTTTGTAGAGAAATATCAATAATCCCATTCTATACTGAAAATCACAAAGTTTGTAGATGTAAAAAGTTTTTTTAGAAGCAATGTTCTAAAAGGGTACAGATGAACAAGCTATTCCACAGAACTTTTTCTCTACAATTAGATATAATCTTTTGCAATTTTCATGAGAGGAAGCCAGGCTTCTTGTCGTGCTGCTGCTAAATCTAAGAAGAGGACAACTGAGAATTGAGGAAAGTTTCTGCTTCCAGATTTGAAGGAACAATTAAAATATTTCTATTTTTAAATCCAATCATTTAAAACTCTTCACGAATCCATAAGGCTTTTCTTTTTAAGCACTTTAAATCATCACCTATGAGGGCTTGCATATGAGCTGAATGTGTTTTTCCCAAATTCATATACTGAAGTTCTAACCTCCAATGTGATGGAATTTGAAGGTGGAGCTTTGGGGAGGTAATCAGGATTAGACTAGTCATGAAGGTCTCCCCTCCAAGATTAGTGCCCTTCTAAGAAGAGGAACACAGAGATCTTGCTCTTGCCACACACACACATGCATCAATGAAAAGTCATTTGAGTACAGAGCAAGAAGGTGGTTGTCTACAGACCAAGAAGAGAGCCCTCCCCAAGAACTGAATCTGCAAGCACCTTGATCTTGGACTTCCTAGCCTCCAGTAATGTAAGAAATAAATATCTGTTGTGTAAGCCACCCAGTCAGTCTATGGTATTTTATTATAGCAGCCTGAACTAAGATGCTCTCCTTTCTCCTATCACAAACTGTCCTCCAGTCACTGATACCTATTCTAGAACAGCAATAAATATAGAACTAAGGTATTTTCACATTATAATTTCATAAACACACTCATGAGAATGATCTGCTCCTTGAATTTCATTGCAAATGCAGATGTACAGAACATTTTATGCTTCTCTCTACAAAAAAAATAAATAATTTACAAAAACTAAATTAAGTTACTTTTTACTGATATGATCCTCATGGGTTTTTGTTTCCTGTGAAGTTAATGGATTTTAGGCAGAAAATATTGGTCATCATTCCTGGATTACATATCAAGATACAGCATTAAATTATCTTTCCTCATACTCAAAAAATAACCATGTTAAAATCAGTGACAAATTTTTTATTCAACTTCTACTGTGTAAAAGGCACTATGGGAGATAGAAGTAGAAAACATAAGTTGCCTTCAAAATGTTTACCTATATTTTCTATTATCCAAACCTAAAGTAAGCCCTCAAAAATGTAACAAATTATATCAAGACTCATGGGGTCCATTCTTTCCTCTCAACTTCACAAATTCTGCCTGTTACAACAGACTACAGTTAGGCAAAAAGTAAAATGTGATAATGTCCCCATTGGTCACTGATAAACACACACTAATTAGATTACAATCAGTGAGAAAGGGACAAAGGGAGGGACAAGAAAAGAGGGGTAGAGAAAGAGACGAAAAAAGAAAGAAAAGGTTATCTTTATTAACTTGTCTGTTTTAAGGTAAATAGGACTAAAGTTTAAGAAGAAAAACATGAATTTTTTTCTTATACAGTAACGAACACTTAGAATTACTTAAAGAAATACATGGAAAGTGGGCCCAAATAACATGTTGGACCTACACCAATGTAGATTTCTACAGACCACCTAATACTCTCACCAGCTAAACCAATGCCAAGATAAAGTCAAGATCTCAAAACAGATCATCTTGCTTCTCTGGCATTTTAAACAGTTTAAAAAACATGGATTAAGGGAGAGGAAAAAACTATAAAGACTGCCCAATGATGTTTATAACTTCCTGCATCCCATCATTTGAAGCAAATAAAACAGTCTGTATCACTCTGTCCTTCTCCTTATACTGGTGTGTAGAATTTAAAACTAGAATTTCCTGACACTTCGTATCATTTGGTTTCCAAATAATTTGAATGTGAAGACATCCTAGTCAATTTCTTCAAAATGTTTCTTCCTTCTCCTGATGGATGCTTCCTCACACTGTTTTCTCTAGGAAAGAGTGAGTAGTCATTCAAGTTGCTGGCACTGCTTTTTCTGGACCCTTTACAAAAGATAGAAAGCCGATAGCAGACAATAAAAAACCTTGTTTTTATAATCATGCTCTGTTGCCTGATGAGCAATAAGAAGTTCAGTGCCACATGTAGCCATGTCATTTTCCTGTTCTTTACAAAGTTTACGGCTTAGTCCTCATTTGTAAAGTCTCAGCATGCTTCCTTCTTTTACAACCTTTTCTACAAACTGTAATGGAAAAGCTACCTCATGGCACCTTATGTAACTTTAGTTCTCTCAGGGGTTTTGTCATCCCTGGTAATTTGGCTTTCAAATCAAAAATCTACCCTATGCTTAGTCTCCTTGGGTTGTTGTTGTTTTAATTGCAGGTTATTTCTCAAGAAGAGGCTTGCTCTCTCTACTTGCTTGTTGCAAACATTTTCCTAACATTAATTTTCCATTTAAGTTTTGGCGCAAGGTTGCAGATCAGCTCTGCAACTTTTCTAAAGATTTGCAGATCAAGCCAGAGAAGTAGAGTCTGGTTTGCTTTTGTGGAAAAAATGATACAGACAAATTTGGAAACTACTACTTAAAGATTCCAAGTTCTAAATCTTACTGAAAATATTTGGGGCTTGAATTTCATTTTTGTCCCCATCTAAGAAAAAGTTAGTGCTAAAAAACTGTAAAGGTCCTAATACATCTCAGTCATCAAGTACCTTTTCCAAAGCATCATTCTGATTGGTACAATGCAAATGAATCACCAATAAAGCAATTAAATTCTACCTAAGACATTTCTGTACTGAAATTCAAAGGAAAGTGCTTGGCAAGATACATCTTAGTATCTGCCAAACCCCAAACACGTGAAAACAAATAATAACTGTAGGATGCTTTGCCAAGCTCCAAAAAGCCAATGTCCCTCCCCCTTTCAGGATATGTGCATATTTCTGAACATCCTCTCCTTAGGCTTCATATATTAAGCCCTTAAGTGTCAAAGGTCAAGAACCACCAACCAAAGAATCAATAAAACTGAAGCTCTAGGTAAATTAAACTCCAACTCCAAAGCTCTGTCAGAGAGATTCACACACAATTCATCTGTTGAGAGAAGATTCTTTTTTTTTCCATTCAAGGAGCAGTTTAGCCTGAGGATTACCTTTCATTCATCAAGGATCACCTACATTCTAACTCTTGTGGTTATTAGAGCAAATCATGAGGTGTTGAGAACTTGGCTTCCTCCATCTTAATAAAACTGTTCAAGTCCTAGAGGCAGTTAATCCTTGGAAGACTTTGTGATCCTAGCCTCTGACATGTTTGATAAATATGGAAATTGTAAAATGTTCTGACTTGTTAAAATTTGCTCAGCCTGCCTAACATGCTCTTTGGTCCTAACATGCACAACGTGCTGACTTGGCATGTCTAGGAGCCTCCATCTCCTTCTCTACTGTGTATACACTGACAACGCCTGAAGCATAAATAAGTCACACTTCACAAAGAAATGTTTATTCTACACTCTAAGAAGGACTCTCCTTTTCTCAAAGAAACAAAAGTATGGCAAAGGGAGGAAAGAAGGGTGTGTACAAAAAAAAATGTGGCAGAAAGGAGAAAAAAGAACACTCAAATCTAAATCATTACAAAGCTGAAGACCATTAAAAAAATCTGGGTTGGGATAGGTGTGTCTGCAGTTGGCTGATACACAAATCTTTCAGAGTCTGAAATTACTATGGTAAGAAACAACTATTTCTCTGTGTTTTTCAATTTACAAAATATCATGAATAGCACAGCTTTCTTTCAGTACCTCTTATAATTCAAAAGAGTCAACTTCCCTTTAACACTATTCAAAATTAAAAATATGAAATACTATTATGACCTGTGACCAAGAAGGCAAGCTCTGGTCTCATGAATAGGTCTTCTACTCATCTCAAATAACTAGTCATTTTGGAGGCTGAATAAATAATACATCTGCGTAAATACCAAGAAGAGGGCCTGTAAATGTACAAAAATGGGTGCAGTATATAGAAACACTGCAATCTGCTCCAGGCACAGAATTCACAGGGAAACACTCTGAAGAAACCTCAAAGACAATACACTAATGAAATGCTGATGAGGCACTAGAATACTTCAAAATTTATAGTCAGCTACACTCCTCAGTCATAGACAGCTATTCCTGCTATTCCCAGACCCAAACATCAAATTCCCAACAGTTAGACCATTTCTGGAAAATTGTCTTTATGGGGTCTCCTGAGGCTGCTGCTTGTATTAAACTTACAGTTGTGAGAGTGAGATTCATGGTAGAATGGAAACAGAGGCTTCATGAATGCCAAGGTAGGCACACCTTAGTAAAAAGAAAACAAGCAATTAAAATAGCTGAGTGGCAGAGACCTGGAGGGAGAAGGAAAGAAGTCAAGAGTCAGGATGGTATACATACCATTGAAACCATCCCAGAACATTAGTTGTAGTTCTACAGACAGGTCTGGGGTAGGCACAAAAAAAAAAAAAAAAAAAAAAAAAAAAAAAAAAAAAAAAAAAAAAAAAAAAAAAAAAAACAAAAAAAAAAAAAAAAAAAAAAAAAAAAAAAAAAAAAAAAAAAAAAAAAAAAAAAAAAAACAAAAAATCAAA
>PVJL010012427.1:0-37378 GCA_004026885.1 Lyroderma lyra | reverse complement strand
CTGACAGTTTGATCCTCAGGTAGGAGCTCATTGTTCTTGACTCTGTCCTGTGACAGAAGACAGGACAGGGTGGCCTTTTCAGCATTTCAAGGTCCTTCTGCCTGTGAGTGTGGGGGAAGCAGACCTAGGGGCTGTGCTGATTGATGCCCTTGAAGGCATGTTCTCAAGATGCAGATGTGATTCCTCCACAGAACATCACCTGAGCAATCAGTCCAGAGCAGGAAGAAGACAGGGACCAAATGGCTTCCTCTCAGGTAAGCATTACATCCTTGATTAGAGACTATGTTTGCTTTTCCTCCAAAAATTGATAGGTTTAGAACCTACAACCTTTAATTTTCTACTTCTGATTTACCTGCCAAGTGAGGTTGTTTTCAACTACTTACTTTTGCCTTTTCTTCTCATGACGGTCAAATTCAGCTGCTTAGAATTCTTCAGTCCTTTATCCTAGAGTCTTCTCTGTACTCCAGGCTCCCTAAGGGCATGAGGATTCTCACTGGGAATTACTGACCCTCTACTATTACAAACATCTCCTTTGTGACAGATCCCTCTGGGAAGGCTTTGATGTCCAAGGTCCTTATTGAGTGGGGTCACATGTTGAGTGTGGTGAAGAAGGGATGTGTAGGTTTGGGGTCCTGTGGTGTTAGCATCAGGGCTGTAAAACAGGTGGTAAGACATGTACCCAGGATGCCCTCAGTGCTCAGAGTAGCCCAGAAAGTTCTGAAAAAGAAGAGTAGGGAGCAACTTGCTGACTGTATTGTTAAGAAAGACTTACTATTTAAATGCACAGTTACAGTTGCAAATCTTGGGAGTTATATGTGCATGAACTTTGCATAAAACTAATGTTTTGTTTTGTTTTGTTTTGTTTATGAACAGATTCAGATTATGATTTTCTTATTTAATTTTGCCAGAAATACCACAGTAGTGCTAATGTGTCCTTCTGTGTGCCTTGGTCACCTGATACCCATTTGTTCCTCACCTGATTTTCACTTGGTTGAGGTGCTCTCTTCACTCTAAAGTTAACATCATCTTTATCATGAATAAGGGTCTTGGAGTGATTTGTTGAGAGATGTGCAAAAAACATCACATTACATCTGGAAACTCCCTTTTCTTTCATTTTATATGCAGTTTGCTTCTCAAAAGGAACACTCACTTCTGTTTACTGGAGACACTGCTTTTACAAGTGAAGCTTTTATCAAAGTCAGGCCTCAGTCCAGTAAATTTTCATTATATTCCACAGTTCATGTCACACACATGCCTCTTTATGATTTCTTTCTGTTTTCAAAAATTTACAGGGATCATATTAATGTGTGTACAGGTGTGTTAAATTTATGAAACAGAACGCAGCACAAATGATGAAAGTTTTCAAAGAAATAAGAGACTAAAACACTGGAGCTGTAACTTCATATAACTGTGTGTTCATCTCTTTTATATGTTTGTACAATATAAAGTATCATCGAAGAAGACATTTGGTGTTTATACAATTGAAAGTAACTGAATTCGGTGACGTGAAAATTTTCTTCTCTGTCACTTTTAATGTGTTCATATTTCCCACACGTCTGTGTGTCTGTGCATAAAATGTTGACATTTGAGGTATTCTTTCTTCTTGTTTCTTCAGTTGTTTCTCTTCTCAGTTACAGAAACTGCTATGAACGTTCATAAAGGTTGTGTCCTTTTTGAAAAATTCTAGAGAAACTTTGGAGTAAAACCCAAGCTCTACCATCTACTGGATGTTTCACAAATTATTCTCATATAAGAACAAGAATAATATTCTCAGGTTAATTACATGTACCAGAAATTAATATATAAAACACTGTTAGAGCGCTCTCTAGTATATAGTAAATTTTCAAAATAAAATGAGTTGCTATGCTTCCTAGTCTATGAGAACTAAATTCCATAAAACTCTGTCAGTTCTAAGTCTTACGTGAATTTTTCCCTCTTTTCTTGCTCTGGTATTAAACAGTGTGACACATGGGCCATAGACATTAGCCTCAGTAGAAAAAAGTGAGCTTGTTAAATGCAGAAACTCATGCCTGGCCACAGAACCCCCCAGTCAGAATCTGCATTTTTACAGCACTCCACTTGTCCATGTTAAAATTTGAGAAGTACTTTGCATTTCCAACTCACCATGACATTTCCAAGTGAGAAATGTATACAGTGTATCACGTATAATGCAAATACAACACTAAAAATTTCATATGTCTGTTTTCATGCCTTCACTTTAAAATTTATCTTCCAGAACAGGAAAGTCTCTATAGTAGTTTCTGTATCATACATCATCATTCTTTCTCAGAGTTAGAAAATACACTAGAGAGTATTACTGTGAGTGATCTTATGCATTAATTCAAGATTCTCTCCTAGGTCAAAACTGGTTCTCTTAACTTTGATTTCCTATTGGGTGACGTTGTGACCCTGCCTGTGGCCACGTGGTGAATGTGCCTTTTGTTTCAGGGACGGTTGACATTCAGGGATGTGGCCGTAGATTTCTCTCAGGAGGAGTGGGAATGCCTGGAGCCAGCTCAGCGGTCACTGTACGTGGACGTGATGTTGGAGAACTACAGGAACCTGCGCTCCCTGGGTGAGGGTGACTTCCTTCCAGAATTCCTACCCCGCCTGCAGGGTTGTGTTTCCTTCCTTAGTACAGCCCCTCCTGGGAGCTTCTGCTCTGTGTGGTAGAGTTTCAGGTCCCTGCTCTGAGGATCTAATGGGGTGTGCTATTGTAGAAAAGAAATCTTTCTGATATCCTTGGAAGTGGAACTCAGATCTCAAAACTTCATGTTGTCCAGTAGTGTAAAGTTGTTTTCAGAAAACAGTGTTTTGGGGAATCATTTTCTAGAATATTCCAATACTCTACAATGCCCTCTCTTCTTACCTAATCACTTAGTGGATTAGAAATTGGAGAATCTCCATCAAAACTCATGTTCCTTTTCCTAATAAATAGGTCTTGCTGGCTCTAAGCCAGTCCTGGTTACCTTTTTGGAGAGAATGAAGGATTCCTGGGATGTGAAGAGAAGAAAGACAATGTCCATCCACCCAGGTAGGTGGGAACGAAGGAAGCAGGTGAGAGGGCCAAAGGTAAGGGATGAAGGTAGACCTTTAAATGCAGTTTGGGAAGCTCTGCTTTAGTGGAAAGGATGTGAGAAATCTAGGTTTTCTTCTGTTGCTGTCACAGAAGGACAGCCCTGTCCACCTTGTCCCATGTTCCTACATTTTCTGAGGCCTCCTCTTTTGCTCAGTAAACTCTGTCACATCGCAGTGAGGAGCAACATCCTCCCCTTGGACTGTGGTGGCCGGCATGTTCTGTTTACTGTTCTCTTGACTTGGGGTCCAGGGAAAATCTGTGCACGGTTCAAAGGAATTCTCATGAATATATTTTAAGTTTCATTCTTAGTTTGTGTAAGGAATTTGTGAAGGAAATGGTAGAGATCATGGAATGGTGCAGAAATTTTAGGGACACTAGGGATAGATGTCATACAATATCTACTTTATAATTTTTAATCTTAAAGAGGCTTCAAACATAATCCTACAAAGTTCAGACTCAGTAATTTCACCACAACACAAGACACCTCCCTAATAAGAAAACTCCCTTCTTGGTTTCATTTCAAAATGTCCTTTTGCTTTTTATTAATAAATATTTGAAATTTCAAGTCTGTATTTTGAATTCTCCCATGTTAGAATAAGTAAATGTATCTATTTGCCTCACAGAATTTTTTTATCAATTAATGCTATCAAGGAGCTTAGAACATGCCCACTGTATAGGAAAGTCCCCATTTTTCTCTAATTTCTCAATAACGACTATTTTATAGGTATGTTGTTTTTCAGTCCAAAGCTTTCGGGGCCTGCATCTTACATGTTCTCACTTTCTAGTTAGATCTTTGTCAGATTGGTGGTTTTAGATTCAGAGGTGCTGATACAACATGTTCGAATATACTTCTTTGGTAAGCAATGAGTTATAGAGTTATTAGGCTCTCGTATTTAGGAAAATGCTTGCTTCCTCAATTTTAGTTTAGTTTAAGCAAGAAGTAATCATTACATTTTTCATCCTTTTCTCAACATTATCCCTGAATCATGGTGTACCATAATCTCAAATGTTGATTTTATAGATCACTGAATCTGTGATATTTCATAATTTTCTTGTTCTTTTGTTTAGCAATGAAGAGTTTCTTTTTTTTTTTTTTCCATTGAAGCATGGATTATACCCTATGCATTTGGTGTAAGAATAGGAGAATATATTAAACAGTGAAAAAACTTCTCTAGTGTCTTTTAAATGGTTGTTTATTAAAAGTTTTTCATAGCACTACTTATGAATGATTCTTATGTATTTCTGTGAAATTTTTCTGCCCTGCAACACATGCCAGTAACTCAGAATGATTGCTCTTCATCAGGGCACACTCACTGTGGAAAGTGAGCTATAGAGAAAGATTCTTTTCCATACTGTATTGATACGTTATCAGAGTTTTGGGGACACATTTCTTCATATTCTCATTTTGCAATTCCGTAGCAATGTGTTTACTCTTTTATGGTAGTTTTCTCAAATTTAGTTATGTGCATTTTTGGCTTTTACTTGTATATGTCAATGACAGTGTTCACCTCAGTACATTTAAGACAATGTGGGGTTTAATTCACATATGAATTAGCCATATGTCTACTCCCTATAAGTCATATGCATGTTTGTCTGTATAATTTTATCCTGTCTTTGTTCATGACTTTTGTTTATTTATTTTGTCAGTTAATATTGCTTTCTTATCCTATGTAGTTAAGTAGTTGTGGAGTCTTAATTTCACATATATTTCCTGATGATTTGTATATATTCTCCTTGTGAGGGAAACACGTTTTTTGTTTATCTCTTTGAGATTTATTTTTTCATTTTCAATTTCAGTCAAAACATAATTAAACTCTACCATCTTGACCATCTGTAACTGTACAGTCCAGTTGTGTTAAGTACATTCACATTGTTGTACAACTGATCTCTAGAAATTTTCATGTCCCCAAACTGACTCAGAATACTCACTAAACAATCACTTCCACATTGCCATTCACCTTAAGCCTCTGGCTACTATGCATGCTTTTTGTTTGTTTGTTTGCTTGAGTTTTTAATTTATTTTATGAGGTAGACTGCATTAGGAGACAAAAAACTGGGATCATATTTTATCTGCGTTTGTGACTCATGTTCCTTACTTAGAAAATGCCCTCGAGGTTTGTATGGGGTGGCTGCATGGTAGCATAATCCTGTGTTTCATTTTTTGAGGGGCCTCAGTATTCTTTCTCATCCTGCTTGGACCAATTAATATTTCCTCCAGCTGTACATGAAAGTCCAATTTGTCCAAATTTTTGCCAACACCTGATACTTTGTTTCTTTGATAGTGGTCCTTCTAATTAGTGTGTGGTGATATGTAAATTTTTTTAAGTAGTGGATTCAGACACTTATGTTCTTATATTAGTATTATATAAGAATCACTGGAAAGACATATGAACCTGAAAACAGATATTTCATAGAAGCAGAAGTCTGAGGATAAATTTTACGTTAACGGGGAGTTCCCTGATGGTGTAGTGGCTTAAGGCTTCGGCGCTGGCGCTGTCAGCACTGCGGCCTGGGTTCGATTCCTGGTCAGGGAGTTACCCACATACCAAAAAGAAAAAAAAAAAAAATTATGTTAACAGCAATTGTATTAGTTTCACAGCAAAATGGAGTAGAAGTTAAAGAGAACTCCCATATGTCTCCCTCCCTCTCGTCGCCCTGGAGGAATACATTTGTTACATAGGTGAGGCTACATTGATATGTCATTGTCACCAAGAGTTCATAGTTCAGGTTGGGGTTCACTGTGGGGCTGTACATTTCTGTGGGTGTGGACACAGTTATGATGACATGTGTCCATCATTATGGTGTCATACACACCAGTGTCAGAGCCCTGAATATTCTCTGTATGCCACCTGGTCATCACTCCCTCCCATAGTCCTCAGGTACCAGTGATGTTTTTACTGTCTTCCATTTTGTCTTTTCTAGAATGGCATAAATCTGGAATCATTCACTATATGGCCTTTTCAGGTTGGGTTCATTCACTCAGTGTGTATCTATATTTATAAACTCCATGTCTGCTGGTGGCTTGATAGCTTAGTTCTTTATAGCACTAAATAATACTTAATTGTTAATGTGCACCTCTATTTACTAATTCATTCACCTCTTGACTGACATCTGGTGCTTCCTAGTTTTGGAAATTATGAATAAAGCTGCTATAAACATGTATGTATAGGCCTTTCTGTGGATAATTTTCTTCAAGTCCTTGGGTAGGTACTGAGGACCACAATTGCTGGATCATATATATAGTTTTGTAAAAATCACCTGTGTACCCAGGAGGCTGCACTATTTTGCATTCCCACCGGCAGTGAATGAGAGTTCCTCCTTCTCCATGTCCTCAACCAGCACTTGATGTTGTCAGTGTCCTGCAGGCTGAGTTCCAGTCTTTCTAATAGGTGTATAGTGTTATTTTGCTGTTTGTTTAATTCTCATTGCTGTTTTCATGTCCATTTTTCTGGTGACATACGATGTGAAACACCTTTTTATATAATAATTTACCATATGTATACTTTGTCTAGAGTAGTGTCTATTAAGGTCTTTGGGTGATTTTTTAATCAGGTGGATGGTTTTCTCACTGATCAGTTTGACAACCTCTTTGTATGTTTTACATAGTAGTCCTTTATAAGTATGATTTTTGCAAATATTTTTTTCCCAGTCTATGGCTTCTCATTTTGTACTCTTAATGAGGACAACTTGTTTTTGCTTCTTAATATTTTATTTGAAACATGGGAGTTCAAAACATAACAGTACAGTTTGGAAAAAAACCCCTTGTTTAAGAATTTGCCTTGGGGGAGTTCCCTGGTGGTGTAGTAGCTTAAGGCTTCGGTGCTGGTGCTGTCAACGTGGTGGCCTGGGTTCGATTCCCAGCCAGGGAACTACCCACATACTACAAAAAAAAAAAACAAAAAAACAAAAAAAAAACAAAAGAATTTGCCTTAGCAAAAGTCTGAACTGTATGAAATAAAATTTATACTTAATATTTTAAAATTATAAATGCAGCTATGTGTTCATTCATAAAATGAACACATAGTAATTTCATGCGTTGATTGAGTAAGTTCACATATAAATCTTCTGACATTAGAGGTGGACTCCAATAAAGTTTTTAATTCTGAATTTTATAGCAACATCATAAAGGTGGTATTTTTATTTCAAATTTATTCCTTTATTTTGTTTTTGTTTGGTTGGTTTTTTGCATTATAAAAACAATACACGATTGCCTCACAAAGTGAAAAAGTAGAAAGTGTTAGCAAAATTTTCATTGTTTTTCAAATTAGGATCAACTATTTTATTTATTCATTTGTTCATTTATTTCTATTGTTAGAGTACAGGTGGCATGAAAAATTATATTAGTTTCAGTTGTACAACATAGTGTTTCTTCATTTACATATCTTATGAAATGATCACGACACTCAGTCAAGTGATCGTCTGTCATCTTAGACGATCACTTGACTGAGTGTCATGATCACGTTATCATTGACTATATTCCCTATTATAGATGATTATACCTGTCAATTTCCTTCACCTTTTTCACCATTCCCTGCAATCCTTTCTTATCTGGCAGCTGTCAGTGAACTGTTTGTATGTGTGAATCTCTTCTTGATTTTCTTTTCTGTTGTTCATTTTTAATTTTTAGATTCTACATATTAGTGAAATTGGCATTACCATTCTTTGACACATCTCATTTAGCATAGTACCCTTTAGATTTATCTGTAATGTTGCCACTGGCAGGATTTTCTTTTTTTTTTTTTTTTTTTTTTTTTTTTTTTTGTCTTTTGCAGGATTTTTTTTTTTTTTTTTTTTTTAATTCATTTTTATTGGGGTGATAACTGTTAGCAAGGATTACATAGGTTTCAGGCATACAATTCTACAGTGCATTGTCAACTTAGGATTTTCATCTTTCTTCTAGGTGAATAACATTCATTGTGTACATTTATCACATCTTTATTCATTCATGTATTGATGGACTTGTAGATTGCTTTCATAGCTTGGTCTATTGTAAATAATGTTCAGTGGGTGTTGGGGTGCAGAGATCTTTTTAAATTAGAGTTTTTGTTTTCTTAGGAAAGCAAATGGAATCACTGGGCCATGTAGTTCTGTTTGTAATTTTTGAGGAACCTCCATACTGTTCTTACTGCACCGATTTTTATCACACCAGTTTTTATGTTTATACTATAATTGTTACAGCTTCCTATTGAATTAACACTTTTATCATTATATAATGTCTTTGTATGGTCACATTTCTCTTTTTTTTTTTAATTCATTTTTATTTTTATTTTTTTTATTTTTATTTTTTTAAATTCATTTTTATTGTTAGACTTATTGGGGTGACATCTGTTAGCAAGGATTACATAGGTTTCAGGCATACAATTCTTCAGTGCATTGTCAACTTGATGTTCCTTTATTTTTTTTAAGATTTTGTTTTGTAGTGACTTAGTTTAATGTCTTTCTCAATTTCTTTGTGTGTGTCTAGTACAGGTATATTTTATTGTGGTTACCACAAGGTAAATTAAAATATTTTAAAGTTTTGATGATATATTTTGAATTCTTGATCAGGTAATTAACACCTCTGTTAATTTGGGCCAATTTCTGGACATTTAATTTGTTTCTCTGATTGGACCATGTTTCTGTTGCTTTCTATGCCTTGTGGTCTTTTATTAAGATTTGAGAGAAGAAACAATCACCATCGCAGGCGTTATGGACTTGCTTGTACAGGAGAACACAAACAACTGACAGCTTGCTGGACATTCTAAGCCTGTGAAAAATGTTCTGAGGATGTGTATTTTCTGTTTTTTATGTGTCATATTTCCAGTGTAAATGTCTTATGTTTCTTTTTTATAGGCAATAGTATCTTCCTATCCTTGATTTCTATCTCTAGTACGGCAGTCTTTGTGGTGTTTGAACAATTCCTTACCTTTTTCCTAAGCGTCCACCACAATGCATTCACATTGCATTGCTGTTCCTTTAGCACTCAGTATCATGCAGAAGGTAAATGAGTCTCTCAGGCAACTGCAGTAAACCAGACCATTGGACACATAATATACCTATCTGTACTTTTTCTGAGAAGATACTGGGAATTGGGGGTTTTCTCATGGTATTGTCATTTGAGCCAGTGATGGCAAGCTGCTCTTATCAGTAAATGTAAGCAACTTATCAACTCTTGTTATCAGTATTCAATTTGTACATTAGAATTTGAAGTATATTTACCAGCATGTAGTAAGAATGATAATTTATTTGGTGTCTTTCAGCTATGCCTTCTGAAGACAACATGAGCTTGTTGCCCAACCCAGGCGTGGAAAATTCATTTCACAAAATGCTACTGGTAAGATTTAGAAGGTGTGACCTTGAGAATGTTTACCTAATGAAAGAGTGCGAATGTGATGGGATTGTGAAGGGCAGAAAGGATGTTAGGGTGGACATAAACAAACTGGGACAGTTAATCATAGTAAAATTTTGTTTACCAAAAGAGATCAAAGATATAACACATCTTGGGAAAACCATCACTTTAAGGCAGATACATTAGCAGAGCAATGTGTCTCTGAATGTAAAGATGGAAAACAATTTTCTAAAGCCATATATTCACTGAAAGGAAATATGGAATATATGGAAAGTTACCTAGTTCGTGATGTGAAAAACTATTTGAATTATTTAATATGTAGGATTGGAATGAACATTGTCTAACATTTTTAAAAATCAGATTTAAAAATGAATATAGAAATCTAAATGTGATCATTATGACAATCCCTTAACCAGAGATTTATTATTCTTTCACTGAGAAATAATCCCTTCTCATTCAAAATGGTATAACTTTCATAAACGTGGGAGGATATCTATATAATCATCATGGTTCAATAGATATAATGGGGTAATTAGGAAGAACATTATATGTTTAATGGAATTGGAGCTCTCAATAAAGGCTTTTTGTCTTCTGTGATTACCAGAGTACATGGAATGGAGAGAGATGTTATCAGTTCAGTGAATCTCAGGAAAACTATAAACAAAGGTCAAATCCTAATAAACTTCAGAGAATTCAATTCCCAGAGAATCATTGTATGTGTGGGAAAGTCTCTGGTGAAAGTTCACATCACATTGTACATCAGGAAAGTTCGTACTTTACTGGACACGAAATTATTTACATTGAGGAGAAACCTTACAAATGTGAACAGTTTGGAAAAGCATTTAATCATCATTCATCTCTTATTCAACATGAAAGAATTTATGATGCACAAAAGCCTTGTAAATATGAACAGTGTCGCAAAGCCTTCAGTCAGTGTTCAAATCTTACTGAACATGAAAGAATTCATACTGGAGATAAGTCGTACATATATAAAGAATATGGCCAATTCTTTAACCAGTACTCAAAAGTTATTCAACATCAGAGAGTTCACGCTGGAGAGAAGCCTTACAAATGTGAGGAATGTGGCAAAGCCTTTACTCAGTGCTCAAATCTTATTAAACATGAGAGAATTCATGCTGGAGCGAAGCCTTACAAATGTGAACAATTTACTCAGCATTCACATCTTACTGTACATGAGAAAATTCACTCTACAGAGAAGCCTTATAAATGTGAGGAATGTGGCAAAGCCTTTACTCTTCATTCACAACTTACTGTACATCAGATAATTCATACTGGACTGAAGCCTTATAAATGTGGACAATGTGGCAAAGACTTTAATCGGCGTTCAAATCTCACTTCGCATGTGAGAATTCATTCTAAAGAGAAGCCGTACAAATGTAAGGAATGTGGCAAAGCCTTTACTCAGCGTTCAAATCTTACTAACCATGAGAGAATTCATACTGGAGAGAAGCCCTACAAATGTGAACAGTGTGGCAAAACCTTTAATCAGCGTTCACATCTTACTGTACATAAGAGTATTCATGCTACAGCGAAGCTTTACAAATGTGAAGAATGTGGCCAAGCCTTCACTCAGCGTTCAAAACTTCCTCTATATCAGATAAGTCATTCTAGAGAGAGTTTTTACAAATGTGAACAGCATGACAAAGACTTTAATTGGCATTTGTACCTTACTGTGCGTGAGAGAATTCAGTCTTCACAGAAGCCTCACAAATGTCAGAAATGTGGCAAAGCCTTTACTTGGCGTTCACTTCTTAATCAACATGAGAGAATTCATACTGGTGAAAAACCTTACAAATGTGAACAGTGTGGCAAAGCCTTTAATCGCCGTTCAACTCTTACTCAACATCTGAGAATTCATGCTGGAGACAAGCCTTATAAATGTGAGGAATGTGGTAAAGCCTTTACTAAGTACTCATATCTTACTCTGCATCAGGTAATTCATACTGGAGAGAAGCCTTACAAATGTGAACAATGTGGCAGAGCCTTTATTCGGCATTCACATCTTAGTAGACATGAGAGAATTCATACTGGATTGAAGCCTTACTTATGTGAACAATGTGGCAAAGCCTTTACTCAGCGTTCAAATCTTATTAAACACGAGAGAATTCATGCTGGAGTGAAGCCTTACAAATGTGAACAATGTGGAAAAACTTTTACTCAGCATTCACATCTTACTGATCATGAGAAAATTCATTCTAGAGAGAAGCCGTACAAATGTGAGGAATGTGGCAAAGCCTTTACTCGCCGTTCTGCTCTTACCAACCATGAGAGAATTCATACTGGAGAGAAGCCTTACAAATGTGAACAGTGTGGCAAAACCTTTACTCAGCGTTCACATCTTAATGTACATAAGAGTATTCATGGTACAGCGAAGCTTTACAAATGTGAAGAATGTGGCCAAGCCTTTACTCAGTGTTCACAACTTCCTCTATATCAGGTAAGTCATTCTAGAGAGAGTTTTTACAAATGTGAACAGCATGACAAAGATTTTAATTGGCATTTATACCTTACTGTGCATGAGAGAATTCATTCTTCAGAGAAGCCTTACAAATGTGAGGTATGTGGCAAAGCCTTTAATCGCCGTTCCACTCTTACTCAACATGAGAGAATTCATGCTGGAGAGAAGCCTTATGAGTGTGAGGAATGTGGCAAAGCCTTTAATCGCCGTTCCACTCTTACTCAACATGAGAGAATTCATGCTGGAGAGAAGCCTTACAAATGTAAGGAATGTGGCAAAGCCTTTAATCGCCATTCCACTCTTACTCAACATGAGAGAATTCATGCTGGAGAGAAGCCTTACAAGTGTGAGGAATGTGGCAAAGTCTTTACTCAGCGTTCACATGTTATTGTACATAAGAGAATGCATACTGGAGAGGAACCTTACAAATGTGAACAGTGTGGCCAAGTGTTTAAGCAGCTCTCAAAAGTTACCCTTCATCAGAGAGTTCATACTCAAGAGAAACCTTAGAAATGTAGGGAATGTGTCAAAAACCTTTATTTACCATTTACTGTTTACAAAACACATAAATATTCATAATGGAGAGAAACCTTAAAACTGAAGAATCCAAGAAACCCTGTAGCTGGACCTAAAACCTCACTCAATATTAGAGTACTTACTGGGGAGAAATTCTCTATTCATTATGCAAGATGAAAGACCTTTGTCTAGAATATATACTTCAGAAAACCCCACAGAATTCATTCTGCACAGTGACTTCAAAGATGAAAAGAAATGTGGGAAAATGTTAATCAGAAATGAAATAGGAAATATCAAAGAATTGACATGAGACGTTTGTAACTCAGAAACACTATTCAGAGAACTCTAAATCAGAATTAAAGAATAAGTGAATCTTTAAAAAGTTGTAAATATGCTTGAAAGTATCAAGGGATGGGTGTTGGACAGGTATAATTATTTACACTGTGTCTGTATATACTGAGGTTCATTGAAAAGAAAATAGTGTGATTTCACTTTGAAGTCACTTGACATTGTTTTTACTGCTAGTGTGTGTGTGCGCGTGTGTGTGTGTGTGTGTGTGAATTATGGGTTGATTTTTGCTGCCTCAAAGATGTGAGGGTGGGATTCACTCAGATCTATTAGATACTTCTTCCTCAAAGATCAATGGCACTGTAATGTGTAATACAATGTATGAAGAAAATCTAAGTGGAGATGCTGTTCTGTGGACTTAGAACGTTGATGAAAGCCACTGCAAAGTAGGTGTTCAGGGCATCATTCTATGCATTAATTTAAGACAGGAACATTCTGAAATTTAACTGATTTTACCAATTCCTCAAGGAAATAAAGGTGGTGCTTTCTTAAACCTCTAATGTGTTTTATACTAGCTGTAGATAGGAATTGTCAATATTTTTTTATATTGTTGAAGTGAAGTCTACACCTACCTGAGGAAGTACAGACAACTCATCCCTGAGTGTATAAAATTATTCTATATCCATGTTTCCTAACTTATTAGCCTCAGTCTTCAAACTCATGAAAAACAGACTATTTTAAATATACAGTAGACTCTCTGTTAACCAGATCTTAAGCAGCTGGCACTCAAGCAATTGGAAAGAATTCAAAGAAATAATACTTTAAATAAAAATTAAAATAAAATAAATTTCTAGCAAAACTGTAAATTTAAACTTGCCGTTCCCAGAGCAAACCCAGTCAATAATGCAAGTTCCACTCGCAGGGTTTTTGATGAAATCTGTTGGTTGATTCTGCTAATGACAAAATGAATTTCTCTCAAGGTAAACTTGATGACTGGCTTGCTGTGGATGAAGTAGTTTCAGTAATTCATAGATTTAATACAGCAGGCATCATAGAAACTCCGGTGAATCATGAAAAAATGAGATTTGCAGAGGAGGAAGAGAGTGATGATGATGGATGTAAGGTGGAAAAAGTATCCTGGCAGAAAGCTACTGCGACATTTGGAACTGTAGTAGCTTTTGCAGAGCACTAACCCTTTTTCATTTCTCAGCATGTTATGCAAGTGCACATCATGCATGAGCTGACTTTGCATGAGAGGTGTAGGGTCTCAAAGAAAGCTGCATGCAAGTTTGCTGGTACAGCATCATCTACTGATGTAGCTCTAAACCCATCCACATCCACTTTGCCTGATCCTGTCCCAGCTACATCATCAGATCCTGATGATCCCGATGCAGTATCTACCCAGTAAACTCTGTACCGCTACTGTAAGTTTTAAGTGTGTATGTGTGTGTTTTCTAAGTTACTTGAAGTTTTAAAAAATTGTTAGTACAGTTCATTAAGTTAGAAAGTTAATGGACTGCCATTAACTTTATTTAAAATAGCACACAGCATTCACAAAACTGTTTTTATAATAAGACTTAGGTTAAGTTCATTTTAATTTTCTTAATTTGTTATTACTGTATTTCAATATTAATATGAAAGCAATACAAAGTATGGTATAGTGTAGTATGGGATATAGTATTAGTCAGGCTTACTTTTCATAGTAATTATCAAGGAACTAGAAACTACATTTATCCTGTATCTACCAATCCCCATAGATATTGTTTAACTGAGAGTCTACTATATGAGAAAACCCAAGATCTTCTTACATCCTTCTAAGCTGTATTTTTTCCATTGATTTTACAGGTCGTTCGTAATGCTTTATTTAGACTGTGTGAACTTTTATTTTCATTAATAAAGGCAAATGTGTTTTTTTGCCAAGCAAGCAGTAGATTTATTAAAGATAAGAACATGCTCCCAAAATATTGGGAGAGGACAGGTCAAGAAGAGGACAGCTGCACCAAAAAACAAATGAACTTAGGATTTTATTCCATTGATATTTTATTCCACTAAATATTCAGTGGTGGCATCACAGGTGTTCCCAAGGTGGGTCCTTGCTGTTCTCGCTGTCCACTCCCTCATGTTGGGTGGTGGAATTTTCATGTCCTTATTTGACCTTTGCGGGAACTTGGTGAATGAGTTTTAATGTACTAACACTGATGTGTAATGAATGGATCATTATCATGCCACCAACGTTGACCTCTTCAACTTTAGACACAGTTCTAATTAACAATGCACTCTTTGGTGATGTAGGGGAATGATAACACTAGTAATCCATTTTCCCTGTGACCATAATCTGCAAATTATTTGAGGTCATTTTGCCCATAATTTATATATTTTATTTCCTTCTTCCGATTGTAGCTGTGGAGAATTATGATGCTTACACTAAAGGTGATGCAGTGGTATTGTTGAGAGTTCAGCTAAACTGCCATATTGCTGCATTTGGATGCATGCTGTGTAGCCAAGTTGCTTTGAACTGATGCTTGCCCCTCCCACCAGTGGCTACACTAGACAGCAGCTCCCAGATGCACAAGTAAATGTAAGTTCTTGATAGGACATCTCCCACAGCCCTTGTGAGCCACAGTGTCCCCTGCCTTTGAGGGCCTTCGCCTTGTATTCCCCCATATAGATCTTATGCAGAGCTTAACAAAACCTTGCTGTTTTTTCTTGGCATAGAACAATCTGGACTGAACTCAACAACCGCAAATCACTTCTCTCATAATAGCATGTGCCCTGGGGCCTGCCCTTGTCTCCCTGCATCCTGCCTGGGCCTGTCCATGTGGCTCTTCCAAACATGTAGCATCCTTCCTCCAGGACCTGTGAGATAGTAAACTTGTCTATTTCTTTTTTCCTGTGATCTTTCCTTTAAACTGTGTGCCCAGCATCCCACTCAGTTGGCTGTGCTTAACAAGTGCTCATTTGTCAAAGTCATGAGAAATATAAATGCCAACCATTCCTCTGTTTACAGGGAGGTAACAGTCTGTTCTACGTGGGCTTGAAAGATGGGTACCAGAATTTCTGGGTGTCTTTTGTAAAGGATGTCACTGACAGCAGGAAAGGAGGATTCAGTTTTGTCTCCATGTAGGAGTTCATTGTCCTGGACACTGTCCTGTGACTCAGGGCAGGGAATGGTGGCCTCTGCATGTCAGGGTCCTGCCTGCAGGTGCGGTTGTAGCAGATGAAGGGGCTTTGCTCCTTCCTGCCTTTGAGCCCAGTCTCTAGTAACATGAGTTCTGCATGTTACTAGAAGAGGAGGGAGATATATAAATGAGATGTTCTTGGATAAATGTCATGTGTCAATTCAGGGACTATATTTTGTTTGGTTTTGTTTTTTGTCTTTAATGAGATGTAATTAGAACTTGCAAAGCTTTACTCCTTGGCTTCTAATATTCCTAGCCAACAAATGTTTTCAACTACTCTTTCCAATTTTTTGTTACGACAATCAAGGTCAGCTCTTTGGATTACTTCTTTCTTGTGTTCCGAAACTTCTGTTTACTTCTCCATCTTCACTTCTACACAGTGTGAACAATTCTCAGCTTGACCTACTGACCTGGAACTATTGAAGTGTTCCCTTTGTAACAGGCCAACATAGCCCTCAGTGGACAATGTGTTGTCATTGCCGACATTTTCAGCTAGTTTATCATAAATGTTTGTGAATGACCTCAGGCACCTTGCCTGCGTTCTTCTGTTGCCTTTACCAAAGGCAGCCTTTTTGTTAAAGGCAACCTTGTTACCAAACAGCACGATGGGTCCCACTGCCCCACCCTCCGGTAAACTCTGGAGTTAGAGGTTTGGGAAGATGTCACCCCAATAAGTCTAACAATATTTTTTTTTTTTTAAAGTTTGGGAAGAAGGAAAGGAGACTTTTTCAAAAGCCACACAATCCTGGTAGAATCAGGAGGCCTCTGCCTCAGATCCTCCTATCCTCTTAAACACACAAAAACAGCCCCGCCACCTGCTGCCAAGCCAGACCATGTTCCAGGCTGCTCTGGAGTCCACTTCTCCTTGTTTAAAAACTATACCCTCCTTTTGGGGAGCACAAGCAGCTGCAGCAGGATTCTTTACGTGAATCACTACAGAAGCAAATACAATGGCCATCTTTGCTCTTCCTTTATTTTCCATCGTTTTGGGAGCACAGGCAGCCGCAGCAGGATTTTCCAGGCACATCTCCACAGAAGCCTCTCTCTTCTCCAGCTGAGTAAAATCCCAGCCCTGAGTGGGTGTGCGCCCCTCACTCTCATCTGAGTGCCTATCTCCTTAGGCTGACCAAGTGCCTGGGAGCCGGGTTCCTGAGTGGCTTTTTTTTTTCTTTTTGTTGTTTTTTTGTTTGTTTTGTATGTGGGTAGTTCCCTGGCTGGGAAGCAAACCCAGGCTGCAGCGTTGACAGCGCCGAAGTGTTAAGCCCTGAGTGGCTCTTTTGTGCCTAGTATGCAACCCCAGCTGCTTCCCATGAACGAAGAGTCCTAGACACTGCTGCTTTCCATGAACCAACGGGCCTATCCCCTAGCCAGTTTCTGTGAACAAAGAGGTGCTTAGCTTCTGCCCTCATTCCTTTTGAATCTCAGCAAACATGACACCCTGCACTCTGAAAACATCCAGCTTTCCACCCCAATCCCTGTCTTCAACTGGCACTTCCACACCCTCCCTGGTGGTCTGGTCATGCTCTCAAAGGGACTAGGAGGGTCTTCTCCCTACTTCTCAATCATGCTGAAGTAGCAACCCTGGGCCAGTGCTTTGCTCCTTTGCCTGAGGCTACTCTGGGCAATCTTTTTCAATGGGCCCCTTCCTCTTACCTCGAAGCATGCTGCTATCAGCTTCAGGACCAGGTGAGCAGTTTTCAACTGATGCCTCTTTATAGCAAGAAAGTTTGCAATGATGTACAGAAAACCAAAGCATACAAAAATGAATAAATTCAAGCACATTTAGCTTATAGGTGTTTGGTTAACTTGATATTTCTTTTTGAAGGGTGCTATTTGTAATTTGTCTTGCTGGCAAGTTATAAAAGTAGCTATGTTTTGTTTTTATTTTCATTCAAATTATATTGTAATTCTCATCCTAATTTCTTCTTTGTCCAAGAGTTAATCAGAAGTGTGCTATTATTTTCCAAATATTTGAGTTTTTCAGAGATTTTTATTATTTATTTCTATTTTAATTCCATGGTGGTTTTTGACACATTTTGTATGAATAATTGCTTTTATAATTTACCAAGACTTGTTTGAAGTCTACGAATATGGTTTTGTCTTGGTATAATACTATATGTATTTTTAAAAATTGTACATAATTCTAGTGGTGAGTGGAATGTTCTTGTAAAGGAAAATGTGAGTTTTCCTCCTTATGTGTTGAAAATCCATCCTTCCCTTTCGTGATTTTCTTACCTGTGTCACCTTACTCTCATATTACTACCAGACTCACCCAGAACACTTCATTTCTGACCCTGGTGGTTATTAGGTGAAAATGGAGGCAATCCCCCTTCCCTCCCCCAGTCAGGAACCAGTTTTGCTGACTGATTGCTGAACCCTGGAGGCAAAAATCAGTTTTTGAGGCATGTCCTTAAGACAGTCACTGAGACCTGCTGTATCTGAACTGAAGTAAGAAATTGTCTGAAACCCCTGGAGCTGAACCCCTATGAACAACTTCGACTATGTCAGCCCCTCTTAAGTTAATCTGTCAGTTTTCCATATTTAAAATACATTTTCTCTGTTCAGGACTGACTTAGTCTGCCTCAGCCCAAATGCACCTGGGTGGATTTAATAAATTTTTACTTTTAATACATCTTGGCCTTGTGTTCTTCGTGTGACTTTACAGTTTCCACCTTTCATCTGGTGCTGAAGCACAGGAGGTTCACTGGGAACAGGCTCTGCCTGTGGGCTGTCCTCTGATTGATTGCTAGGCTTCCAACTCAGCAGTGGACTGCAGCAGCTCACCTGGGCTAACCCCTGAATCCTGCTTGGCACCGGACGTTCAGCCACCCCTGTGGTCCTGTCCTCCTTTTTGAGCCTCCCAAACCAGGAAGGGGTCAGCCAGTTAGTCCTTCTGCATGAGGAAAAGGCAATCAAGTCAGTCTACCCCAAGTCTGACGTAGTTGGGGGCTTATGCCAACCTGCCAGTTGCCCAGAGAGGCTGCCAGGGCATGCCCCTCCCCCCACTCACTGTCTCGTTGAACCAGACACCAAGACCAACCACCTCCTTCCTGTTTTGTCTCTTCGCATCCACACCGAACACCTCATAATCTCAGGTGAGTGTCCCCATCAGTCCCACATACAAAAGGCTTTCAAGCCGTCCTATTTCCTCATCCAGAACAGGCCCATTGTAAATCCAACGTTGGGTCGGGAAGAGTTTCCAAGCATTTGCCACCCACTTGTTTCCAGACCTGTTCTCTGAGGATGCCTAGAGGCGGCCAGATCACAACCCTCTGTGACTCCTGCTTGCCTTCCCAACTTTTTGTTTATACTCCCCTCATCCCTCTAAGGCAGTGGTTCTCAACCTGTGGGTCACGACCCCTTTGGGGGTCGAATGACCCTTTCACAGGGATCGCCTAAGACCATCAGAAAACATATCAGATATTTACATTACGATTCATAACTAGCAAAATTGCAGTTATGAAGTAGCAATGAAAATAATTTAATGGGAGTCACCACAACATGAGGAACTGTATTAAAGGGTCGCGGCATTAGGAAGGTTGAGAACCACTGCTCTAGTGGATACCTTGATTGGATGGTTACAAGATTAGGACTTGTTATGGTCTCACAGGCCAAAAGGGCAGCATAAATAGCAACTAGCTGTTTCTCTAGAGGGGAATGGAGGGTTTCCGCCCCTTTCCATAATTGAGACCAAAAACCAATGGGCACTTTACAAGTCCCATGTTTTTTCCATAAGCCCCATCCAAACCCATTGTCATCCATTGACACCATTAAAAGGAACAGGGTGGTTTGGGCTTGAGCCACTGCCTGCTTGGTAGCTCGAAAGGACTGTTTTATCTCTGGGGGCTAATCCCAAGTAGCCCCTTGCCATATCAGGTGATGTAAAGGGCAAGTTAAAATTACTAAATGGGGAATAAACACCCTCTAATAGTGTAACAAACCCAAATAGGTCTCTGATTGCATTATTGCTGTCAGCTGGGGATATGCCTGTATCTTATCTATGACTAACTCTGATATAACCTTAGTCTTACCTGACCAGAAAACTCCTAAGAATTTGACAGACAACCCAGGCCCTTGGATCTTGTCTTTGTTGGCAGCCCACCCCCAGGTTTTCAGGGCTTCTCGTAGACTGGTGGCCTCAGTCTTGAGCTCTGCAAGAGAATCAGAAGTTAGCATTATATCAATGTAATGCAACAGATGGACCCCTGCTGGCTTCCGCCAGGTGGCCATGTCCTGAGCCATCAGTCCATGGCAAATGGTGGGACTGTGCAGATATCCCTGGAGAAGCACCATGAAAGTCCATTGTCATCCTTCCCATGTGAAGGCAAACTGCTCTTGACTTTCTAGTGCTATACCTGTGGAGAAAAGGGCATTTGTCAAATTCAGAACATAATAATAATTGTCCCAGTTCATGTGTGAGTTTGTCCATAAGATCCGTAACATTGGGCATTACAGCATGCAATGGGGGTGTCATTTTGTTTAGCTCCCGATAGGCCACAGTCATTTGCCAGGAGCCATCAGGCTTCTTTGCTGGCCACACAAAAGAGTTATAAGGGCTGTGTGTTGAGTGGATTCTCTGGGCTTCTTCAAGCTTGAGAATGGTGCAGCCAATCTCATCATGCCCTCCTGGTAGCTGATATTGCTTTGTATGCACAACATGGGTAGCCTGGGGCAATACCAAAGGGGCATGATGGGGATGCCCCCAAACAATAGTCTTTACCATTCATATATGCAGGTGAAATTCTTGCATCATTGTTGAGATCACCAGTCCTTGCAGCACATCCACCCCTAGAATATATTTTGCCATAGGGGAGACATAGACTTTATAGTCTTGTGGGGGCAATCGCCCTATGCTCAGGGTCCCAACTGCTTGTTTGACCCGTATCATCCGGCCTCCATATCCCTCCATGGTGGCCGTAGGACCGCTAAAGTGATCCAGATTTCCATACAGCAAAGTGCTTTCGGCTCCAGTGTCCACAGGGGCTAGTACCCGCTGGACATTATGGGGGGACCAATAAATAGCAAGTTCAACATGTGGCCTCTGGTTCCCTGGATCTCCTCTCAGGCAGGTACCTCAGCCAGACCCCAACTCCAGGTAAAAATCAGTCAGTCTCAACTCCCGAATCGGGAGTGTGGCAGCGGGTAGGGGAGTAAACTGCTGCTCAGGCTTCAGCTGCTTCCACAGAGCCAGCAGCACCCCCGTGGGCTGATGCTCTATTTTCTCTGCAGCTACCCCCGCAGCTAATAGATCAAATTACATCTGCTTTCGGCTCACTCTCACTGCAGGCCGAATGCCACCCTTTTGAGCCCCTTTATTTTTGGGGTGTTGTTTGAGTGGAGACCCTGTTGGGTCCTGTAGCGTACCCAAAATATCATCTGTCGCATGCCCATCTCCCGTATGATTTGCACTGGGTCCGAGTACGTGGACCAGGTGCTCACAGTCTCAGGCAATTCACCGGCACCCTCCCAAACTGTTGGGGCCGCTGCCATTGACCAACTGATCAGGGAGTGACTCCCTGCATCATGGTTGGTGTGGGCAATGTTTTGTAGCCTTTGCCTCAAGGAGGGGAGTGCCATTATGGAGGCCAGTTGGGACATTTCATCAGGGGACAACTCTGTTCCGCCCCCTCATCCCATAATCTCAATAGCCAGCCCAGTACCATTTCCCCAGCCCTTTGCTGGACCTGCTTCGTCAATTCCTGTAATTCAGTGGGCTAGTACACAGTTATTGTCATATGCTATGTAGCCTGGCGGGGCCCCCTGCGGTTGCCCCTTCACCCCCGGCCCCATCGCCTGCTCCAGCTTGACATTCCATTGTACTAACGGGTGAGCCTACAATATAGCTATCTGGTTACCTGCCCTGGAGGACTGTACAGACTCTTCCGAGCTCTGCAGTCTGTGTTCAGCAGCCATCAGGCGCTCTTCCAGCGTTTACTCCGTGCACTGTAACTGGCGGACCTGTTGAGTTTGCTTCTGCATCTCCCAGCTGCCATGCCACAGCACTGCCAGAAACATCCAGACTACACGACCAGCCACCTCCCAGTGTGTGTGCCAGCAGAATGTTCGGCTCCACAGATTCCAGGGCCTTCTTGATATCCGCAGGTATTGGCCTAATCTCATCCCAGACTTCTGGAGCTGTCCATGTGGCCAGCTATGTGGCCACTGGGTACCATCGGGAGGTGGGGAGGCCACATTTCTACCACCCAGGGACCCTCAGGAGCGCTGGGGGTAGTACTCACCTCATCTTGTGGACTATGCCAAATGTCATTGCCAAGGTTTTCAGGCAGGGCAGATTTCAGCAGTGGTACATCCAGGTGAAAAAACACACATGGAGCTGACACAGGGGGACCATACCACGCCAACAAGCAAGCAAGCTCCTTTATTGCACACCTGGGACTATATATACGTATTCAAACAAAAGTGGCATCTTGCCACATCTGCCCAATAGCAATTGTTTGGGTTTTCATGGTTACATAAGGCGGTACATGCACAGTAACTGTCAGCCCCAGGAATTCCTAAACCCCAGACATGGACTGATTATACCAAGGTCAAGTCTGGCGGGGGTGGGGGTGGGGGTGGGGGGGTGGCACCCTGGCTTTAACCCTTTACAGTGGGCCTGGCTGTAATTTTTTAAGTGGGCTTGGCTTTAACCCTTTGGGGAGTGACAACTGTTAAATCAGAAAATTTTTGTCTAAACTGCCTCCTTCTCTCTCTATAAGACCTCTGCTTAGATCGTTCTAGGTGTTGACGCTTTTTTCAGCCTCAGCCCATCTGCACTCAGATGCTCTGAATAAAATGGTGTCAAACTCCAACTCAGCCTAGAGAACCCTCTTTTCAGCATTCCTGACATTTGGTGCTAAACCCTGGGAAGCTCGGGGCCAGCTGAGCTCCTCGTTACAGCCTAGCAGCCTCACCCACCCCACCCCTCCCAGTCGAGAGGAGCACAGAATTAAGGAACTCTCCTTTCCATTGCTTCATCTGGCAGCAACCTTGATTCTCTGGTAAGTTGGGAGATCCCTTTGCCTTCCAAGGTTTCTCCAATTCACCTCTTTCAGTCCTCAAAAGTCCCAACACTAGGCCAGAAAACCCCTTACCCTTTGACTTGGGAAGGGACTCCCAATTGATTCTTGAGTCTTCCTCCCTCTTGGTCCTACTCTTTTGAGGTGAGGACACCCCTTCAACTGAGTTTCACCTCTCAAGTCTTAGGGACTCTCTCCCTTACCACTCTTTGGGCCATAGGGAACTCTCAATCTGCTCCCTCTAAAAATACCCCTTTGGATTGCCTTCTGCACAATCTTAGGCACTTAGGTCTCTCTGACGACCTGTGGCCCAAGCACCTTGTCTTTTATTGCAATGTAGCATGGCCACAATATAAACTGGGCAATGACTCTCTCTGGTCAGAGACTGTTCCTTTTGATTATGACATTCTCATGGACCTTGATAATTTTGTCGATGCAATGGAAAATGAACTAAAGTTTCCTATATCCAGGCCTCCTTTACACTCTGCACACAACCTGCTCTCTGTCAGTCTTGCTTCATATAACACATTCTCCTGATGCACTCAAAACATCCATCCTCAGAGCCTGACTTGGAGCCTGAGCAGGAGCCTTCTAAACCTCCTCTGCCAAACTCCATGTCAGAGGCTACCATGCTTACTCTGAGCTCTTTCTTTTTCAATCCCAGAGATCATTGTCCTCCTCTGCCATACAGTTCCTGGAACCTCCTGGAACCTTAGCCTTAAAGGTCCCCACTCCCCCTGACTTTTCTCCTCCCAGTACTCAATCTCAGTAGACCTGTGTGCTACCACCTGCCCCTGTTCTTCTCTTTTGAGAAGTTGTTGGTACAGATGACATAGTTCAAGTTCACATTCCCTTCTCTCTTTCTGACCTTTCTCAGATTGAAAAGCCTCTTGGGTCTTATTCTACTGGCCCCACTAAGAAATTTGAATTATTTCACTCAATCCTGTGATCTTACCTGGCATGACCTTTATATCATTCTCTCTTCTACTCTAAACCATGAGGCAAAGGAGAGACTCAGGTTCAATGCTTAAGCTCATGCCAATGAGCTACATAGACAAGATGAGGCCCACCCTATGGGATCAGCAGCCCTTCCCTTCGAGGACCTAGGATGGGATTACCAGACTGATGTAATTCGGGCTACGAGTAATCTGTTGTTTGTTAGAAATGGGGGAAGATCGACTCTGTGGGTAATTAAGGCTAGGGACTAGGAGAAAGGCAAGGACTGGGAACCAAGGAACTAAGAAAAGGGGACTAGAAGTTCCTATAGTGAGGGGCTCCTTCATTTGGCCAGCATCAATAGGAGCATCTCTTTTTTCATTGAAGTAACTAGGGCTGGGTTCCTGGATAGAAACAGGTCCCTGCAAAGATCAGGGCATAATTACAAGCTTGATATTTTTGTCCCATTCCCTCTTGTTTGCTTTAAACAATTATTCTGTAACCTGTGATTTATACCCTCTAGACTCTTTCAAGTTGTTCTGGACTTTGCTCCTGGGCAGGTAACATCACCCAATAGACTGGTTAAGCCACAGATAAAGGTCACAGGCTGAATTAATCATGTAGTCACACTATGTCCATGACTTTGAGGTCTGCTTCTTGGGTGAATGCTTTGAAATATAGTAAGTGTCAGTCCCCAGAGGATTTAAGTCAAGCCGGATGTAAAGAATTACAGTCAGACCCACTGTAAAGGGTTAAAGCCAGGCCCGCTGCCCAGACTTGACTTTGGTATAATCAGTCCATGTCTGGGGCTGAGGAATTCCTGGGGCTGACATTTACTGCGCATGTACCGCCTTATGTAACCATGAAAACCTAAACAACTGCTACTGGGCAGATGTAACAAGATGACACTTTGGATTGAATACGTATATGTAGACCCAGGTGAGCAATAAAGTAGCTTGCTTGCTGGTGTCTTTATTGCCCCCCCCCCCCATGTCGGGTCTGCGTGTGTGTTTTTTCACCTGGATGTACCACTGCTGGAACCTGCCCTGCCTGAAAACAGTGGCAATGACATTTGGCATAGTCCACAAGATGAGGTGAGTACTACCTCCAGTGCCCCTGAGGGTCCCCAAGTGGAAGAAATGTGGCCTTCCACCTCCCTATGGTACGCAGTGGCCACATATCTGGCCATATGGATGGCTCTGGAGAACTGGGATGAGATTAAACCAGTGGCTCTCAACTTTCCTAATGCCACAACCCTTTAATACAGTTCCAAGGGGTTGCGACCCACAGGTTGAGAACTGCTGGATTAAACCAATACCTGGGGATATCAAGAAGGCCCTGGAATCTATAGAACTGAATGTTCTGCTGTCCTACTGGGAGGCAGCTGGCTGTGTGGCCTGGATGTTTCTGGTGGTGCTGCGGCAGTCCAGCCAGGACATGCAGGAGCAATCTCCACAGGTACATCAGTTACAGCACAGGGAAGAAACTCTGGAAGAGAGCCTGGTGACTGCTAAACACAAGCTGCAGAGTTCAGAAAAGTCTGCACGGCCTGAGCTGCAGTGCTAGGAAGAAACACAAGAGGAGTGCCTGGCAGCTGGTAAATATATGCTGCAGGGCTTGTAAGAGTCCTCCCAGTCCTCCCAGGAGGCCTCAGGGTAGATGCATGAACTAACAGCCTTCCTGGCTCAATTGGGAGATGTGGAAATAAAACAAAAAAGGCAGCCAAGTGAGGCTGCTACTAATGCCCAATGGGCCTCCTCCACCCAAAGAACGCCAAAAGAATAAAGGGCTCAAAAGGGTAACATTCAGCCTGTAATAAAAGTGAGCCAAAAGCAGATGTAATTTGATCTTTTGGCTGCAGGAGTAGCCGCAGAGAAAATAGAGCAGCACCTTACTTGGAAGTACAGCTGGCTCTTTGGAAGCAGCTGAAACCTGAGCAGTTTACTCCCGTGCTCGGGAGTTGAGACTGACAGATTTTTACCTGGACTAGAGGTCTGGCTGAGGTACCCGGCTGAGGGGTGGATCCAGAGGACCAGAGGGCACATGTTGAACTTACTATTTATTGCCCCCCCCCCATAATGTCCAGCGGGTACTGGCCCTTGTGGATACTGGAACCGATAGCACTTTGCTGTATGGAAATCTGGATCACTTTAGCGGTCCTACGGCCACCATGGAGGGATATGGAGGCCGGATGATATGCATCAAACAAGTAGTTGTGACCTTGGGCATAGGATGATTGTTCCCACAAGACTATAAAGTCTATGTCTCCCCTATCACAGAATATATTCTAGAAGTAGATGTGCTGTAAGGATTGGAGATCTCGATGACAATGGGAGACTTTCACCTGCATATATGAATGGTAAAGACTATTGTTTGGGGGCATCCCCATTATGCCCCCTTGGTATTGCCCCAGGCTACCCATGTTGTGCGAACGGAGCAATATCAGTTGCAGGAGGGTATGAAGAGATTAGCTGTACCATTCTCAAGCTCAAAGAAGCTCAGATAATCTGTTCAACGCATAGCCCTTACAATCCTCCCGTGTGGCCAGTGAAAAACCCTGACAGCTCCTGGCAAATGACTGTGGCCTATCAGGAGCTAAACAAAGTGACACCCCCATTGCATGCAGCAGTGCCCAATGTTATGGATCTTATGGACAAACTCACACATGAACTGGGACAATATCACTATCTTGTACATTTAGCAAATGCCTTTTTCTCCATAGATATAGTGCCGGAGAGTCAAGAGCAGTTCGCCTTCACGTGGGAAGGACGACAATGGACTTTCCTGGTGTTTGCCCAGGGATATCTGCAGAGTCCTACCCTGTGCCACGGACTGGTGGCTCAGGACTTGGTCACGTGGCAGAAGCCAGCAGGGGTGCATCTGTTGCATTACATTGATGATATGATGCTAACCTCTGATTCTCTTGCAGAACTCGAGACTGTGGCCATCAGTCTACAAGAAGGCCTCGAGAACTGGGGGTGGGCCATCAACATAGACAAGGTCCAAGGGCCTGGGTTGTCTGTCAAATTCTTGGGAGTTTTCTGGTCATGTAAGACTAAGGTTATGTCAGAGTTAGTCATAGATAAGATACAGGCATATCCCCACCAACAACTGGCAACCATGAAGCAATTGCAGGCTTATTCAGGTTTGTTAGGCTATTGGAGTGTTTATTCCTCATTTAGCCACTTTAACTTGCACATTACATTGCCTGATATGGCGAGGGGCTACTTGGGATTGAACCCCAGAGATAGAACAGTCATTTCAAGCCACCAAGCAGTCAGTGGCTCAAGTGCCACCACCCTACCATTCCTTTTAACGTTGTCAGTGGATGACAATGGGTTTGGATGGGGCTTGTGGCAGAAACATGGGACTCATAAAGTGCCCATTGGTTTTGGTCTCAATCGTGGAAAGGGGCAGAAGCCCACTATTCCCTTATAGAGAAACAGCTAGTTGCTATTTATGCTGCCCTTTTGGCCTGTGAGGCCATAACGGGTCCTGATCTTGTAACCGTCCAAGCAAGGTATCCACTAGAGGGCTGGTTGCGGTCTTGGTTGTGGACAGCACAGACAGGCGTGGCTCAAACTCCTACCTTGACCAAATGGGGGGTTCTATTTGGAACAGAGGGCCTGCTTCTCATCCAGCCCTTTTTCAGATCAATTACATGCCTTGCTGGGACCTATAGAATTTCAAGGGGAAGAGCCATCCCCACTGATGGAAGCTGAAATGTCTATGGCTAGTTCCTACTTAGAGGGGCAAGCCTATCCCAGCAGATGCCTCATATACAGATGGCTCCTGCTGAGGGCAATCGCCTACATGGGTGACTGTGGCAATACAACCCTCTACAGATAAATTCTGGTATGAGACAGGGATTGGACAATCCAGTCAATGGGCTGAATTGAGGGCAATGTGGTTAATGTTGATGAATGAACCAGGCCCCGTACACATCTGTATGGACAGTTGAGTGGTATTCAAAGGTTTAACACTCTGGCTTCCTTGTTGGGCAGCCCAAGATTGGCTGATAGGGCGCCATCCTTTGTTGAGGAGTGTTCTTTGTCAGGACTTGTATAAACTGGGTCTCAAGTCTGGGGCAACCATTTACCATGTTCCAGGACATAATCCTTTAAAGGCACCTGGAAGTGATGCTGCTGATGCTCTTGCTCGAATGAGGGCAAGCCAGTTACTGCCCTACCTGGGAGAGCCAGGTCCCTGGCTACATTGCAAGCTGGGACACGTTGGAGCCCAAACCATGGAACAGGTAGCTGTACCATTTAACCATAATGTCGGTGGGGTATGTCCCTGACCCAGGCACAATGTCAACAGGCTCTGCAAGGGTGTCAAGCTTGTGCAAAACAGCACCCCCTCTGGCACTGCCCCCTGCAAGAACCAGGTATTGTGACGAGGGGTGGGCAGCCCTTTCAGGAGTGGCAAGTAGACTATACCAGGCCCTTACCAACAGATCATGGTTGTCAATATGCCTTCACAGCTGTGGATACAGGAACTGGCTTAGGATTTGCCTGGCCTAGGGCTGCGGCCACCCAAGAGCATACCTTTGCTGCACTTCATCAACTGAGTGCTGCCTATGGGACTCCTATGGTAATTAGCAGTGACTGGGGCACTCACTTTATTAGATACAAAGTACAGGCTTGGGCTCGTCAGAATGATACTGAATGGCAGCTGCATGTACTTTACCGACCCCCCCAGCTGCAGGTATTATAGAATGATATAATGGTTTATTAAAGGAAAAATTGGGAGTTCCCTGATGGTATAGTGGCTTAAGGCCTCGGCACTGGTGCCATCAGTGCTGCAGCCTGGGTTTGATTCCCAGTCAGGGAGCTACCCACATACCAAAAAGCAAAAAAAAAAAAAAAAAAAAAAAAAAAAAAAAAAAAAAGGAAAAATTAAAGGTCCTGGGCCCCAGTTTATGCAAATGGAGAACTAATCTGCCCACTGCAGTCAGGCTATTGAATGAACAACCCAGACACACTGGTTTGTTGCCATTAGACAAAGTTGTTCAAGGGTCACCTTGTTTTTTAAAAATATATCCTAACCCTGCTAACCTACACATGGTGCCAAAAATATACAGCCGGTCTTTACTCCTCCCTGCTCCTGACTCATTGGCACCAGGAAAACAAGCCTCATGGTCAACGCCTTGGACCACCTGGGCCTACCATGAATCTTGACTGGCTCAAGTAGAACCTTGGCATGTTGGACTCAAGGAAGGATTGATCTTGAAACCATGGTTGGGCTGCCGGCCCCCCTCTGTACAGGTAACCCTACCAGAGAGGGCTAGACGTCCCATACTAAAAGGAGCACTTGTCCTTGACCTCTGGCCTCTTCATTTGTATTCTATCACCCCATTAGAGCCAGCAATGGCCTCAAACTCCTGGGGAACTAATCTGGTATCATAGGCCAGGGGCGAAGCTCTTACCGGCCACATTGTTGTCACAAGATGGACACATTGCCTGTATTTTACTTGAGGGCAAAGATCTCCCTTTAATGATATCACTGTCTGCTTTCTCCTACTGTCCAGGCTAACGACAGGCAATAGTTTCCTGTCCTGGGCACATAACTTTGCTCAGGTGCATAATCTTTCCCACTGTTGGATCTGCACAGAAATACCAGTGGAGGCAGCCAAGGGACTGCCATGTTGGATTCACCCAGCTTCCCTAAACAACTGTATTTATTTTCATTTTTATTTTTTTTGTATGTGGGTAGCTCCCTGGCTGGGAAGCGAACCCAGGTCGCAGCGTTGACAGCACCAGCGCCGAAGTCTTAAGCCACTACACCACCAGGGAACTCCCCCTAAACAACTGGACATTATGTACATGGAACAGCACCGCGGAATGGGACCAAGGTCATCAGGCAGTGGACAATTTGTTCCGCAAGGACCATAATAACCAACCACCGCTCTTTGGTTATGCAATGACTAATGGGTTGGGTTGGGTGGTGGGGAAACATGTGGAACTACAGGAACAATTCCCATAATATATAGAACAACATAGCTCAGCCCTAACCGCATCACTGGTTGGATGCCCCCACACTTGTCAAAACATTATCCACGTGCTGACTCCTCGCACTTGGTAGAATAGAGCCCAATATGCTGGTATTCACTCCACAGATATACTTCCAGCTGGATACCTCTGTGTTTGTAGACACTACAGATGGCCTTATTTACCTGCAAATTGAACTTGCTGATATACATGGATTTGCCCTTATATTGCTGGTTGAGTACTGGCAACCATTCCTCAATTACCTACTAATTGGGAATCTATGTATCACCACTGGCATTGCCAAAATAGAGCCAATTGGTGGTTCCACCCTTTTGCTCTGGCCCTGCCCAAGCCTGCTGTCATAGATGTAGAATTACAAGTAGAAGCTCTAGCAGTGCATACAGCTCAAGCTCTGAATGCACCAAACAGGCCTTAAGTCTGTTATTAGATGAAACAGCACAGATGCGTGAAGTTGTGCTGCAAAGTTTAATGGCTTTAGATTTATTGACAGCCTCCCCAAAATGTGCTATTTTACATATGGAATGTTGTGTATATATCTCAGATCATGCTGAGCACATTCAGACAGCCCTGGCCGAGATGAACATAGAGGTACACGTCATTGCCTCCTCCATGAAAGACCCATTAACCTCTTGGTGGGGCTCCTTAGGATCGACCTAGTGGTGGATACTAATGATCCTAGCATTTATTGCTAGCAGTCTGGTAGTCTTTTGCTGTGCCCTATATTGTTGCTGTGGGCTGTGGGATCAAGGATATACATTATGGGTAAAGTCTTGTGTGGCGGCCCTGTAGGGGTGGAGTGTCAGTTCCCAAAGGGTTAAAGCCAAGCCTGCTGTAAAGGGTTAAAGCCAGTCCCTTGCCCAGGCTTGACCTTGGCATAATCAGTCCCTGTCTGGGGCTGAGGAATTCCTGGGACTGACATTTACTGCGCACGTACTGCCTTATGTAACCATGAAAACCCAAACAACTGCTACTGGGCAGATGTGGCAAGATGACACTTTTGTTTGAATGCGTATATATAGTCCCAGGTGTGCAAAAAGTAGCTCACTTGGGAACTTCCCTGATGGTGCAGTGGCTTAAGGCTTTGGCGCTGGTGCTGTCAGCACTGTGGTCTGAGTTCGATCCCCAGCCAGGGAGCTACCCACATACCAAAAAGCAAAAAAAAAAAAAAAAAAAAAAAAAAAAAAAAAAAAAAAAAAAAAAAAAAAAAAAAAAGTAGCTCACTTGCTGACGTGATTATAGTTGCCCACGTTGGCTCTGCGTGTGTTTTTTCAACTGGGTATACTACCACCAAAACATGTCCTGCCTGAAAACCTTGGCAATGACAGTAACTGAATCTATTTTTTCTCCTCTAAGGATACAAATAATTCCCTAGCAAGGTTTCCAGTCCACCCTAACCAAAAATGTCAACATGGTCTCCCAGGCAGATCTTAAGACCCCTTTTCCTTGTAGATCAGAGAGGGTGAGAGTTCTGTGAATCTCTGGCAGATAGTGACAATGGCCACATTCAGCAGGAAGCAGGTATAGAAGAAAAGACCTCCAGTCTCTCAGCTTCCCATAGAGATTTATGTGGAATCACATCTCTCAAGAGAAAAGTAAGGCAGGCAGATAGATAGATCTTGGCACCTCTCCCAGGGGACCCACCTTGCTGGAATAGTCACTACCCAAACTACAGGAAAAATTAACAAACACGAAGAAAGCTATAGAATACACAAAGCCCACCAGTTCCTAACACCAGTGCAGTAAGATTACAGTGACCCTCATTTCACCTGAGCCTCATTATACCATCCTTATAACATCCTACATATTCCTGGAAGTCATTAATATTATAACAGACTAAAGTCTGAAAAGGAACATGCACTGTCTGAAAAGGTGACATAATTTCTCCTGTCAATCAAAGATGCCAATCAAAAAATCTCACACCCAGAAAGGCACAACCCCTTACAACCTAAGAAGATATAACCTACCAAAGCCTCATAATTTGGGGCTCTGGAGCCATTTTCTTGCTCAAGCCCACTCCTACCTCTTAGGCATGTACTTCCCTTCTCAATAAACTTTGTCTTTATTTCACCTTATTTTTCTTTTAATAAACTGCCTCTTTGTTTCACCTCTATATTTTGGTGTGTGTCTCCTTCAAGTCTTTACTCGAGATACCAAGAACCTGGACAGTACGCCGAGGAGGGTCCCATTTTCCAGTAACAAATTCATCAGGTAAAATGCAATCCTGTGTTTTGCAAATGGTTGAAGTCTGAAATAATTTTGAAATCTTTAATGATCTAATAATTTGGATCTGTTTTATAAAGATATTGCTGTGAGATATGTCAAAAATTTCCATTGACGGAGGAAATTTTTTTGTGAATATATTCATTTCACTTATTTGTCAATTTTTTTTTTTTTTTTGCCTTTTGGCATGTGGGTAGCTCCCTGACTGGGAATCGAACCCAGGCCGCAGCGCTGACAGCACCAGCACTGAAGCCTTAAGCCACTACACCATCAGGGAACTCCCTGTCAATTTCATTAGCAACAAAACTCCCCATAAACAAAATGAATTCTTTTTTTTTTTTTAATTCATTTTTATTGTTAGACTTATTGGGGTGACATCTGTTAGCAAGGATTACATAGGTTTCAGGCATACAATTCTACAGTGCATTGTCAACTTGATGTATAACAAGTTCACCACAAAATGAATTTTTGACTTTCAGCTATAATTGGGTCTTCCCCAATTATTCTGAGTTTGATAAGGTTCTGCACTAGCCATGTGTTGATTTGCTTGTGAACATGGGAATCCATGTTGAAATCTGTTTCACACCTACATTACTATAATACAGTATAATATCCATAATACTGTGTAATATACATAATCCACCTTCAAAAGATTCCCAAATCTGTTCCAAACATTGTGTTTTAAAAACACATCCAAGTGCTCGCTTCAGCAGCACATATACTAAAATTGGAATGATACAGAGAAGATTAGCATGGCCCCTGCGCAAGGATGACACACAAATTCGTGAAGCGTTCCATATTTTTAGGTCTCAAAAAGGATTTGTTTGCCTTTAGCCTTTAAGCAGGTTTTAAGAAGGCGGCTTTGGGGAAGCTACCGTATTTTGTTGTGTATAATGTGAACTTTTTTGCCCAAATTTGTGAGGGAGAAATAAGGATGTGCATTATACATGGGTAGTACTAATTCCATATCTATATAAATGTTTAGAATTCTTTTATTTATGCTTATGAGTTAAAAGTGTAACTCTAGAAATCAATAATGATGATCTGTATGCAAAATAATATCGTGGAATACGATAATCAGTTTTTTTACTATAAAAAATTTTATACATAAAATTTCTTGTACCTTGAATCTGTTCTTGTGTTTTGTAGTTATTTGTTACATAAAATTTCTTGTATCATAATATGTTAAAAGACAAATGCTAAAATTCCTTTAAAATATGAAAAACAAGTACCTAAATAAGTATAAACAAATACAAATTTGAATTAAAAAATTAAAATGAAAGGCTTTTTCTCTGAAAGTTTGGGCCAAAAACGTGGGTGTACATTTCCACACAAGAGTGATCATATACAGCAAAATAAATAAATAAATAAATAAAATAAAAACACATCCAAGAAACAAATGCATGAAAATATTTGATAAAGGGATTAAACTTTTAATTACATCAGGGTAAGCGATACAGATTAAAATTTAGGGTGCATATTGTGAGTCCAATGCAATTTTTAAAAATATCTATCAAAATGGTTCCAGTACCACGTGAAGGGAGGGACCAATAGGAGGAAGCTTCCAATGGAGAGGCACTTGAGGGCTCTTTCCCAACCCCACCCTACAGAAGCATTATGGGTTGCAGCAGGAGGCACAAAGGCAGTACCTTGGGGAAGAATGTGATTGAGGAAAAAACCCTCCTCAAAACCTAAGTATAGAGGCAAGAGACGATGCCAATTAGCCCAAGAGGGCAGGGATTGGCTGAACATTAAACAACATCAAGGACAGACAAGTATGGGCAGGGAATTCAAAAGGAAGGAGGGCTTGCTCTCTTGGGGGCTTACTCTCTGGAATCATGGGGAACATCCTGCGTGGTTAGGCGCGCTCAGCGCCTGGGGCCTAGGGCACACCTGCAGGAGGAGAAAGGAGGCATGAGCTGATCAATAGCCACGAGTGCATCACACTTAGTTGTGGGATTGCTGCGTGGCTGACAAAGAGAGTCTGCCCCTCTCCCTCTGTTTCCCTCTGTGGCATTCGCCTGGAAAATCCTGTTATGGCAGCATCCTGAGTACCACACACACAAAAATATCTTGTGAGAAGGGAAGAGGGAACTCCAGGGGCAGGAGAGGAGAGTGAGACAGCCTGAGACTGGTTCTGGTTTGGTAGAGGGTGATGTAATTACTTTTCTTTGGTTGCTGAGAAGTTATGTAGCTTCTGAATAAAAACTTCTTTTTCTTTTTTGCTTCTTGGCATGTGGGTAGCTCCCTGGCTGGGAATCAAACCCAGGCCACAGCGCTGACAGCGCCACCCCTGAAGCCTTAAGCCACTACACCATCAGGGAACTCTGAAAAACTTGTTTTTCAACGAGCCTGTCATATGGGTGCAGGCAGCAGAACCCTGGTATTTCTGTTTGGTAACAATTCCTTAGTTTTTCACAACTGGAAAGAATCCTTGCTAGTTTCAAATACATTACCAATAAAGATGGGATAGTTTTGATCCATTCATTGATAACCAAATAACACAGTTGTGTATATTAGAGAAAAACTTTACAAATACAGTGAACTTGGAAGGTCTTTAGGGAGGATGAATGTTCACTAATCATCAGAAATTTACACCAAGGGATACCTTAAAAGGTAATAAATTGGACTATGTATTTTTTTTTTAAACTTTACTTCTATGTGAGTTTCTTCTCTCACCAATTTTTTTTTGTTGTTGTTATTTTGCTTTTTGGTATGGTGGGTAGCTCCTTGGCGGGGAATTGAACCCAGGCCGCAGTGCTGACAGCGCCAGCGTCAAAGCCTTAAGCCACTACACCACCAGGGAACTCCCTGGACTATGTATTTAATCAAGAGTCAAACACTACTAGAAATCAGTAAATATCACTTTTTTTTTCCTTTTTTTTTTTTTTTTTTTTTGTATGTGGGTAGCTCCCTGGCTGGGAATCAAACCCAGGCTGCAGTGTTGACAGCGCCAGCACCAAAGCCTTAAGCCACTACACCACCAGGGAGCTCCTGACATCAGTAAATAAACATGTAAGAGAAATTTTAAAAATATAAGGTGGGTGATAGATTCAATACAAAATGGCTTCTACCCCGCCATCTTCTCCTTCTCTTTCTTGACCATACTATGATTTAACATTAACCTAGGAGACCGAGAGTTATTCCCGGAAAGAGAAATTTGGCTTGGGAAATCAAAACTTACTTTAGCCCTTACTGTAACCAGGACAATTGAAACCTATGCTTGACTAATCAATAGCAACCACCTGGACAATTGAAGTCTATGCTTGACCAACCAATAGTAACCACCTACGTTTCCTTCTACATGTTGCCTAGCAACCTCTCCTACCTATATAACTTCACCCCCAACAGTAGGAGCGGCTGTTCTCCCAGTGTGAGGCAGCCCAGTTACAGCTACCGGGTGTTTCGGCTCATTTCTATCAGTGGGTGGAAGAGTTTTTAGAATACAAAGGTAAGAAACACTTAGGCTATAACCACTGACGGCAGGACAGAAGGGAGCTCAGCCCCAGCCTGCGGGGTTAACCCCAGTTGCCCATGCCCCGCCCGCTGCGGTCTCCGCTCAGGCCCTGCCATTGTTTATCTCCGGTCCCTCCACCCCCCACCGCTTCTCCGTTGCCATAGCGCTCGGCCCAGGCCCCGCCTGTGACCCTGGTCTTCCCGTCGCGGGGGCGCTGCGGAGTTTCTTGCAGACCCGGAAGCGGCTAACGTACAGAGATTTTCTTGAACTCCGTGATTTTTTATTTTCCTGGTTTAAACTTGAGCGTCTCAGTGCACGTCACTACACAGTAAAATCTGGTGGTCACTGCGGATGTTGAAGTCCCCGCTCCCACACTTCCTACAGCGGCGAGTCCAGCGTCCCAATGCCGGACTGCTTCGCTGTCGGTGGAGGCTCCGCGTGGGTTCCGGGTAAAGTCTGAGACCCTTCTTCCCGCGGTCTCTGCCTTCTGGCCGTTAGTCACCGCCTGCTGCGCTGTTTTCCTGCTTAAAATCCTTCATGGGGCAGGCCTTCCACTTTGCGGTGTGGAGTCTCGGGAGAAAGGACTCGGGGATGGAACCTAAGCCTTGGCGACCCTCCCTCAGCCTCACCACTGGGCTCCTGAAGACTGCTTTCCTTCCTGGTCTGGGGTTCAGCAGAACCTCCCTCCGCCGCGTGGAACTTCCTCACCCCAATTTATTAAGATGCCGGGATCCCAGGAAGAGCACGCTTCTCTGTGAGCTCACTGAGGTGGGATTTAGGAGGGAACAATGCTGAGTGTCACTAGGTCACCCCCACACGAAGGAGCGGCTTTGCGGAAGCGGTGACTGCAAAGGGCAGGCTGGAAAAGTGGCAGAACGAGGGTGTAAAGGAGGCACCAGAAAGAGAGACAGATGGGACAAAAAATGAAGAATGTAAGGGAGGGAAGGAGCTCCAGAGAGATGAAGGGGAACCAAAAGGGAGAGGGGCCGCTGGTTAGCAGAAGTTGGGGCAACAAAGGGCACAGCACTTTAGAGAAGGGTTAGAAGAAGAGTGGGGGAGCCTAGTGCAGGAACAGAAAGGGGGAGTGACAGCAGAGGGAGAAGCAGCACAGCTGAGCTGGGGGTGCCAGTCAGGGGACAGGAAAGGCAGTGTCACTGGGAAAGTGGAGGGGACATCTGGATGGGTAGAAAGAGGCAGAAATACATGAAGATGAGCAATCAGAAAGATTCATGAGAAAGAGCAACTGAAGGTGAAATACTTTCAAGGTTTTCTGGAACCAGGAGCAGGGAAGGGAGTAGAGACAAGGTGAGAAATTAGGGGAGGAGAGAAAGGGACAGGAGTGGACAGCAGAGGACAGAATCCAGGACTAGAGGGACATGCAGATCCACAGACAGGAATACACAGTAGCAGAGGAAGAAGAGGAGCCCCCGCCCGTTGAGCTGTGAGCTGGCGGGATGTGTGTGATCAAATTATGATATATTGAGTTGTGTTTTTAAAATCTATGTAACACATCCTGCTGTGGACAAAAAAGGGGGGGCCACATACTGAACCTGACAAGCTCAGGGGAAACCAACATTGTAGGCCTTGCAACCTCAGAGGCCGAAATTAACCACAAAAAATGGTCTGAACTAAAAATTCCTAATTAATGGGAGTTCCCTGATGGTGTAGCGGCTTAAGGCTTCAGCACTGGTGCTGTCAGCGCTGCTGCCTGGGTTCGATTCCCAGCCAGGGAGCTACCCACAAACCAAAAAGCAAAAAAAATAAAAATAAAAATTCCTAATTAAGGTGGGCCGGGCAGGAAGGCAAATCTTTAGCCTGCTGCTTCTTTGGTAAGGTCAATCTTTACCTTAAGTGAGCCTGTCTGTT
>PVJL010012426.1:0-37324 GCA_004026885.1 Lyroderma lyra | reverse complement strand
AAAAAAAGAAATGAACAAACAAATAACCCATGGACACAATAGATAGTTTAATGTTTATTTGGGGACGAGTGGGTTAGGGAGGGGAGAAAGGGGAGGGGGTGGGAGAGGAGGGGGGAAGCTAAATATAAGGTGATGGAAAGAGAAGTCACATTAGGTGGTGAACTTATTATACATCAAGTTGACAATGCACTGTAGAATTATATGCCAGAAACCTATGTAATCCTTGCTAACAGATGTCACCCCAATAAGTCTAATAATAAAAATGAATTTAAAAAAAAAATAAATAAAACAAAAAGAAAAACAAAAAAAAAAAAAAAAAAAAAAAAAAAAAAAAAAAAAAAAAAAAAAAAAAAAAAAAAAAAAAAAAAAAAAAAAAAAAAAAAAAAAAAAAAAAAAAAAAAAAAAAAAAAAAAAAAAAAAAGAAAAGAAAAGAAAAAAGAATCCAAAAATATGAGGATAGTTTAAGGAGCCTCTGAGACAACATCAAACACAACAACATTTGCGTCACAGGAGTACCAGAAGGAGAAGCGAGAAAACAAGGGATTGAGAACCTATTTGAAAAAATAATGACTGAAAACTTCCCCAACCTGGTGATGGCAACAGACATACAAGCTCAGGAAATACAGAGAGTCCCAAACAAGATAAACCCAAATAGACCCACACCAAGACACATTATAATTAAAATGGCAAGGGTTAAAGACAAAGAGAGCATATTGAAAGCAGCAAGAAAAAAGCAATTAGTTACTTATAAGGGAGCTCCCATAAGACTGTCAGCTGATTTCTCAACAAACTTTTCAGGCCAGAGGGAGTGGCAGGAAATATTCAATGTAATGAAAAGCAAGGACCTACAACCAAGATTACTCTACCCAGCAAGGCTATCATTTAAAATAAAAAAAAAACAAACAAAGAGCTTAGACAAGAAAAAGTTAAAGGAGTTCATCACCACCAAACCAGTATTACAAGGAATTTAGGAGGACTACTTTAAAATGAGGGGAAAAAACCCCCAAAATTATGAACAACAAAATGGCAACAATTACCTTCAATTTAAGTGGATTAAGAACTCCAATCAAAAGTAATGGAGGGTATTGCACTGAGTGGAGTTCAAAGAGAAGATGACAGATACAAGTTGACTTTGCTTATTATAGGTGAAATCCAAAGAAGAAAATAAAGTGGAACAGGAACAGATTCATAGATAATAGAAAACATTTGATTTGTTGCCAGATGTGAGAAAGGTTTGGGGAGTGGGTAAAATAAGGGGAAGAGATCGGGAAGTTCAGTTTGGTAGTTACAAAGAAATAGTTATGAGGATATAGGGTATAACATGCAATTATAGTCAGTAATATTGCAATAACTATGAGTGGCACCAGATGAGTACGAGATTTGTTGGGGTAATGGGTGAAAGGTGTGGGTGAAAAAGGGAAAGAAATCAAGAAGTACAAATTCAGTCACAAAATAGTAAAGTAGAGATGTAAAGTGCAGCAAAGGGCATATAGTCAATAACATTGTAATAACTATATATGGTGTTGGATGGGAACCAGATGTATTGGAATAAGAATTTTGTAAGTTAAAATAAATAAATAAAAATAAATAAATAGAAAAAAGTCATTTAAAAGGTCATGTCTACTTTTATAAATGATTTCTTTAGCACCTAAACATTTTGTTACCTTTCTAACCATTTATTCTTATTAAAAGTAATTTTCTTTTGTTGAAAATATCAGAACATATTTGGAACTCCAAAATAATTATTTTAATCATTTTAATAGTAACAAACATTTGACAAAGGGTGTGTTTTTAAGGATAAAATAAGTATAAAATACACTCCAAACATTCCTATCATTATACAATGCATTCAGTAAAATCTATACACAAAATGTTTTAACCATTTAGACAAGTAGTTGGGAATTCAGATCCTAGAGCCAGACTTCCTGGCTTTGGAGCCCAGATCCAAAAATTTAATAGCTGAATAAACTTGATCAATGTTAATCTTTTTGGGTCTCAGTTTCTGCATCCTATTAGAAGAGGGATAACAATAGTACCTACCTAACACGTTTGTTGTGAGGAATGAATGAATGAATATGCATAAAGCACTCAGACTAATACTGGCATAGAGTAAGCAATCAATAAAAAAATAGCTAACACTGCTATTATTCGAATTAAAGAAATACATTTTCCAAATTTTCTCTTCATAGCTAGGATACCATGAAAATATTGAACTCTTCATACTGGGATAGTTATGCTTACAGATGCGGCCTTTATAATGGGTTGAGTCTCCTCTTTCCCAGAGAGAGCCTCCCCAGAATGAATGAGAATCAGTTATAATATCACACCTTTGTATTAAACAGAGGATGACATTATTGAGCACCTATCCCGTGTTCCAAGCACAGTACTAGGTGCTATATATATATATATATATATATATATATATATAGAGAGAGAGAGAGAGAGAGAGAGAGAGAGAGAGATTTTCGTTTGATCAAACAACTGAATGAGCTATTAACATTACTATATAAAAATAAGGAAACTAAAGTTCAGAGATAATTTACTGAAAGTCACAAAGCTGGCAGTGACAGAGGCAAGTAATAAAACTCAAAAGCACATGCTGTTTAATATATCACAATATTTTCCTAATCTTTCCTTCTTCCTAAAATGTAACTTTTTAATTTTACTAGGACTCTACTTACTGAATATTTTTAAGGTGTCTTTATTATAAAGTGGCAATTTTTTCTTTTTTATGTCCACATTTTTCATATTTCGAGTATGCTAATAAAATTACTCAATAATCTTATTTCATAATCTTCTAAAGTGAATTAGTGTAAGGATTATAAAAATGAATTGAAATACTTCCCTATTTATCCATTATTGACTACTGATTTTTAAAATGTCATAAGTTTATAAAGGTATACCAGAAATAAATATTTTCTTATTACATCAGTGTGCAATTTAAGGCACTAAATTTTGCACATGAAAGGAAAAACTAAGTAATGGACAAAATTCTAGTTCAGATACAAATATAAGGGTTGATGTTTTCTAAATTATATCATTTTAACAAGTCCAGTGATTTAAAAAGCCAGATATTACTAAGATGGCCCCATAAAATTCAAACTATTGACACTTCCATTATAGGTTAAGCTAACAGGTTCTTACACTTTATCCTTGGAGGTTATTCAAACATACAATTAAAATGTTTTGGATTAGAATTTGGTTTCCTAGGATTTTGAAAGCATAAATATCCTAAGAAATAAATTAAATGAAAACACTCTATCAGGTTTCCCAAAACTCAAAAAAAACCTGGGATTTTTTTCTAGAGTTTTTAACAGCTAAGGAAAATCTAGCCCCCTAGTGGCAGGAAAAGAATCAGAAGCTGCAGGTTTTCACCCATCAGGGCATCATCAGTGTTGTTTAAAAAAAAAAATCAATAAAAAGAATTTGTAGATATTATTTGACTCCACAGGTTACACATTTTGAATAGCTGTTTAAGTATACTTTAAAATAAATTTTGTAGAGAGGTAAAATAGAATATACAACAGAGAATATATTAATATTATACTTGATAGCCGATTTGGTATCTAAGGAAATGGCAAAATAGTGAATGTCCCTTAAAGCAGGAGACCCCAATCCCACCCCACCCCTACAGTTACCAACTGGTCACACAGCAGGAGGTGAGCAGCAGGTGAGGGAGCAAAGCTTCATCTATGTTTACAGCCACCTCCTGTCAGATCAGTGGCAGCATTAGATTCTCATAGGAGTGCAAACCCTTATGTGAACTGCACATGCCAGAGATCTAGGTTACACGCTCCTTAAGAGAATCTAATGCAGTCATGTCCAACCTGTGGCCCACAACGGCTTTGAATGCAGCCCAACACAAATTCCTAAAGCATTATGAGACTTTTTTTGCAACTTTTTTTTTTTTTGCTTATCAGCTAGCGTTAATGTCAGTGTATTTATGTGTGGCCCAAGACAATTCTTCCAATGTGGCCCAGGGAAGCCAAAAGGTTGGACACCGCTGGTCTAATTCCTGATCTGAGGTAGACCTGAGGCAGTGTAGTGGCTGCAAATACAGATTACTATTAGCAGAGAGGTTTGACTGCACAGAGACCATAATAAATCAATTGCTTGCAGACTCTCAAAACCCTATCAGTGAGTGGCAACTGACAATTAAGCTGAATCTGGTGTCAGGCTTTATAGAGGCAAGTGGGCTGTATAATTATTTCATTATATATTACAATGTAATAATAATAATAATAGAAATAAAGTGTACAATAAATGTAATGCCCTTGAATCATCCCAAAAACCTCCCCCCCAGGTCCGTGGAAAAACTGTCTTCCGGTCCCTGGTGCTGAAAAGGTTGGGGATCGCTGCTTTAAAGTATCCAGAAACAAATGGAAAGCAGAAAGGTAACTGCATGAATAGATAATCCAAAAAGATTCCTCAATGGCTATTTCCTTACCAGTACAGTCCTACTTTGTACAGACAACAAATGAGATTAGTAGGTTTATTGAATATGAAAACATAGCTATAGAATGTAAGTGTGTGCTTAATACATGACAAATTAATCTAGTGTATATTATGAAAGCATTGTGAAGCAATAACATTTATAAAACTGAGTTTACTAAGACACATTCTTCCGCATAAAGATCTTCCAGTGTTTTCTTGGAGGCAGTGTTCACTTAAGGCATTAAATTGCTTATAGAATGAAAAAATAGAAATAATAGACAAGATTCTATTTCAGATATAAATGTGAGTTGATTACATTTTAAAAACAATTCTAGTAATAAAAGAAGCCAGATTACTAAAACTCATTTAAAGGTAAAAATTTTCAATTCCCACTATAGGTTCATACATTTTATCCTTTGGTGGATAATATATATAATAACTCAAATACAGGAGATTGTTACCCGGAATTCAAGCAACCAGCAAAATCTCAAGTAATGGGTTGCTTGAGATTTTGCCAGTTGCTTGAGTTCCAGTTGACAGTCTACTTACATTTATTCGGCATCTACCAATCCCCATGGTGCTGGTTAACTGAAAGTCTACTGTATATAATTAAAATGTTTTGAACTTGAATCTACTCCAGAATAATACACTGTCAACAGTGAGAAAATGACTGGCATAAATGTTTTCAAAAGGAAAAACATCCTAATAGTAAATTACCTTCAAGATAAGTTACTATAGCAACTAGAACCCCAATATCTCCTCACTGATGGTAAGGTAAGAAAAGGTCATCTCTGGCATACACCCAAAAGAAGTGAAAGCAGAACAGATATTTGTGCACCCATACAGTAGCATTATTCACAATAGCCAAAAGGTAAAAGCAACCCTGTGTCTATCAACAGATAAATGGATAAACAATGAAAAATCATTCAGCATTAAAAAGGAAGGAAATTTTGTTTTGTTTTTTTTGTTTTTTGTTTTTTGCAGTATGTGGGTAGCTCCCTGACTGGGAATCGAACCCAGGTCGCAGCACTGACAGCGCCAGCGCTGAAGCCCTAAGCCGCTACACTATCAGGGAACTCCCAAAAAGGAAGGAAATTTTGACACATGCTACAACATCAATGAAACTTGAAGATATTACGCCAGGTGAAATAAGCCACTCACAAGAAGACAAATATATGAGTCTATGAGGTTCCTGCTGTTGTCAAATTCTTCGAGAAAGAAAGTAGGAATGGTGGTTGCCAGGTGCTTGGGGGCAAGGGGAATGTGAAGTTAGTCTTCAGTGGGTATGGAGTTTCAGGTAGGGAAGATGAAAAGTTCTGGAGATGGAATGGTGTTGATACTAGTACAACAATGAGAATGTATTTAATGCCACAGAACTGTACACTTAAAAATGGTTAAAAATGGCAAATTCTATGTTAAGTATATTTTACATCAATAAAAAGAAAGGCAAATATAACTGTGTTTTTGGTTATTTTCATCTGATATAGCTACCTGAGCACAAGAGTAACAGCATAGGAAAGTTCTCAGAATTCCAAATTTTACATTTGCTAATGTACATTACTACGTAGGATTAGAAGCCTAAAGATCAAGTCTTTAGAATTTTAATGTACTTTAAAATAATAATCAACTTTTGGTCCAAGAATCAATTAAGAAAATATTTTGAATAATGATATATTTTTCAATAAAAAATGTTTAATAAAATAATTCAATTTAATTTCTAGGTTACTTTTCAGAAAAAGCCATTTGAACACACACACGCACACACACACACATGCATGCAAGCACACATTCATTAACCATCTGCTCTAAAATCAAGGAGCAGAAACACAAGCCTTTAGCCAATATATCCGAAAAATGCTAAAAAGCACATTTCAATTCTCTATGGCAATTCAATAAAAAATTTAAAAATCATATATACTTTGGGGGGAATTATATCTTCTTACAAATGACTTGATTTAGCCTTTAAAGTATTAATATCTAGGCTCATTTGAAAGACTGGTTTTAAAATAGTTTATCCTTTACATGTATAGTATTCTAAATTTTAGAAAGTCTATTCACATACATTAATTCACTTAGTTCCTGATCTAAACTATTATTGCCACCTTATAGGAAGGGAAATTGAGGCTGAGTGACATGAAATAATCCACTGATGGTCATGTCAGATGATTAGCTGCAAAGCTGAAACTAGAATTATTTCATTCCATTCAATAAATTATTTACTACGGGCCCAGTATAGCCAAGCACTATGCTAGCTAGGTGTAGGGGGATATAGAAATGAGTTAGAGGAAACCACACTCCTCGGAGGCCCCACACTGGAGTCCCACTCTAGCAGCTGAAGTATGTTCTCTCCGATTGAGCAGTCCCACTGCCAGTAGCAAAGGAGGGAAGGTCCTTCTCCACTAATCTCTGTTGTCTACACTGTTTGGGAGTAACTAACTCTGGCATAGAGATATACCAGAAAAGAATCTCTCAAAAGCAAAGCAAAGCAAAGCAAAGCAAAACAACAAAACACCCCTCTTTGTATGAGAGGCAGGAAGCAGGCGGGCAGCAGGGAACAGCACCCAAAAGAATGGACTCTTGAGTCAGTTTGCCTGGGTTTGTTCCCAGCCCTGCCTGTCTGCCAAGCTGTGCTTTGGTTTCCTAATCTATAAAATGAACATAATTATATTCCCTAACTTATAAGGTTATTCTGAGGATTAAATGAATTAGTATTTGAAAAGTACTCAGAACAGTGCCTGGTCATAATGATTGCTATATAAATATTTGTTAAATAAAATATGAGATGAAGGGCAGCTACAAATTGCTAATCATTACTTTGAGTTTAAAATTTAACTTTGAAAAAAAATAACATTAGTCAAAAGAAAACAATTCCTCAGTACAGGACTCTTTCTATGTAAGTATGAATATACAAGCATTCCTATATATGTTCAAATATATAGAGAATGAATAAAATAAAAAGGTCTAATGAAGCTTTTATAAGAAAGGGAAATTAAATTATAGTAACACACTGAAAATAACATCAGAGAAAAAAACGGAATTCAAAATAGGGCAAGACTAAAAAGAGCCAACTAGTACTGGATCTCCAACATGCTGTCTTTGAAGGAGTGATAAGAGTGAAAAAACTGTAAACGAGCCAGGCAAAGAAAACAGATGCTTCAAGAGAAAAATTAAAATGTAAGAAATGATTCAAATGAGTCATTTTATGAGGCAGTCTGACAGCAATTTTTTTTAGTCCCAATGTTTGGCTTTCCTAGGGAAATTAATAATTTATGAAATATTACAAAATTCAAAATTTACTGGTTATACTATTGGAAGTGCAGATCCAAGTTTATTTTCAATATAACTAATTTTTAAATGAAGTTGGATGTTGTTTTCATAAAAATTTGATCCAAACCTCAAGTTCTATAGTTCACTCTGAAAGGATTCAAGTATGACCATTATTCCAAAACCAGTTACTTAATTTGGATTTAGAGAGCTGGATTTGGGAGTGATTATTATCCTGCCTCTGAGAATGATATTCTACTGGTAATCAATACTCAATCTTTTATTACAGAATCATAAGCATGTAATTCTGTAACCTAACATTTTACCTACTTTAAAAAAGGGTATTACTTCTGCCGCACTCTCTATTTAACTTTGGGAAAGTCTTTTGTAATGAATGCTCTTCATAAACAGGTACTTACTAAATATTGGTTAAATTGTTCACTACTTTTTGCTTTCTTCCCCTAAAATTTGGAAAAATTAAGTACTTGTACAGTATTTTTATGGCACTTTATTTTTCATAGCAGGTCTTTTGTATTTAACAATACAACTTTTTATTTATATAGTACTTCAGAATGTTCAAAGAAGCTTTGCCTACACTATATCATAGAACTACTCTATGTATTAGAAGTCATCATAAGATCATGAGATTTCTTATTCTCATAACCTCAGAAATTTTATAGTCATTTCAATTATCCCTATTAAGGAAGACAAAACAAAAGTTCAGATAACACAAGATTCTATTTCATATGTACTGTACACCATCAAAATATCAGCTGTTGGGGTGGGAGAGGAGGGAGGGGGAGCCAAATATATGGCGACAGAAAGAGAACTGACTCTGGGTGGTGAGCATATAATGCAACACATGGACAATGCACTGTGTTGTACAATTGTACACCTGGAATCTACGTAAATTCCTGCTAACAAATGTCACCCCATTAAGTCTAACCATAAACAAACAAACAAAAAAATCAGCAGTACTTACTTGTTCTTTTCATGTCTCTTTCCTGGTCTTTATCTTGAACTCTTGGAGATAATTTTCAACTTAGAAATTTATATCCAAGTTAACATAAAATATTTCAAAATACATCCTAAATCACAATAATTTAACAGTATTTCTATAATGAATGAATAATATTAACAATTTGTAGTGTTTTCTGGTAAATAATATATAAGTGGTTCTCATAAAATTTAGAAGTTTCCAAGACGATTGTTTGGAATTTGGAATACATTTTCCCATAGAAACAACATCATACAGGCTAATTTGGCTCCTGAGCCAGACTATAATTATCTGCACTGGAAGTGTAGTACTTATAGCAATATAAAACCTAACCACCACATCTTATATGTCCATAGGAAAATGCCTCCAAAATTCCAAAAGTTGAAGGCCAAGCATATTTTTATATCTCCCTGCTGCCATCCTTTCAAATTTCAACTCCCCAGAAGCTTCTGAGTCTTCAGTAGTTTAAGGAGGGAGTTAGGAGGAGGGTTAGGACAGGAAAAAGAAACATTTATTGGTAAGAGGAGGAGAGGTAAGGTTAATGTCCAATTGATGGGCTACATAATATAAAGCAAGTATAAGGAAGACACAGACTCTCTGCCTCTCTCTCTCTCTCTCTCTCTCTCCACACACACACACACACACACACACACACACACACACACTCCATGCATGTATATAGCTAAAATGATAATTCAGGCAGCAATGCCTAATTTGTTTATTAAAATACTGGATTAAACTCCCCATTAATAAAAATCTGACCTTATTTGTTGCTATATATAAAATATACAAGTATAACTTACAACATGAAATTAGCCATATTCTGTTTTTCAAGATCATACAGATATTTTTGTTCTTTAGAGAAGTAGCTGACAATCTGGGAAAATACTAGGCCTAATCCTTTTTCTATATAAAAAGGTATAAAAGCTTTTTAAATTTCTAATAGGTAAAACTATTAAAAGTACTAAATTATCCTCACTCCATGATTCTGTCTCTTTTTTTTTTCTCAACTCCATCCATGAAAACAGTAGCAGCTCTAAAAATCTATAAATCCAATATAATTTAAACTCTGGTTTTATTATTGTTATTATTAATTTTAAATTCTTTCAGAAAATAGACCAATCTCTCTTACTACTATATTTAGGTAGAATGGAATAAGCCCATAGTAAAAGTTGGCTATTACAGCTAGAAAACTGTTGTTACAAATAGAACAATCACCAGATTTACAACTTTTAAATGGCAATAAATTATTTAATTCCCTTATCTAATTTACATTCTCTTCTACTTATTTTAGCTTTTCATTTCATCCTACTTGGTAGAAACAGCCTAACAAAATACTTGTAGAGGCTGCTTCCAGATCTACATATCTAATAAAATTAATATTCCTAGAGTCTTAATTCATAGGGAAAAGAAATGTACCCTTTCTTCTCTCTCTGGTCTTTTTTGAAAGCCTTGAACCTTGTCTTATTTCTACTGCCCATTTCATCACTCTGTGTAAAGCACACTACATGATGAAACACACACCAAGGCTATGGTGCGTCTGCAAAATAGAATATAATTTGACTAACGGTAAGGCTATTATGTTGCAAAAATGTATCCCTCTCCCAAGAAAAAAGACACCCACCCAGAAGCTAAACAGATGGTCACTATCATAAGGATTCCCAATTAGGGTCTTCAATGCCCTTGTTTGAGCTCTAAATCAACTGTCATCATCAGGTTCTCCTCTCTGTTATTCCTCAGTTCTTAGTTGGCTGGGATTAACATTGAGGGACTTCACTGTCAAACCATGCCATCACATTTTTACTAAAAAAGTATAATTTTATTTTAAGAGATGGAGAGTATGCTCTTTAATTAAATTTCATTTCTGAGATACTAAAATAATTTCATTATGAGGTAATCTCACATTAAAAAATAGTTTTAAGAAAGAAAAATATTCTGCACCAAGGACAGAGTTACAGCAAGGTTCCAGTGTACAAAGTATTAATTTCATTATTAAGGACACATTTTGAAGATACAAAAGTTTCATGAAAAAATACACTTTTCAAAGACTGCACCAACAGAATTTTCAAAATCCTTAAGAACATACGAAATTTTCCATATTGCTTAAAAATATGTCTTGATGCAAAATCTTTGACATTTCTTAGGTGCATATTCCTATTTCTGTTTAATCAGACAGAAATGTATTTAAAAATATAAATGCTCATTATAAAGTACCTTAAGAGAAGCCATTAAACTTGAATTTTTCATACCTGTTGGATAGTAGGCTTGGGAGTACTGCGCTGAGGGTGTGTAGTTACTGTATTTTTGGGAAGAGCTGACCATTGTTTGAGGGCCTTGCTGACCATGTACGGATGTGGTGCTGGGCTGCAGCGTATAGGTAACCTCAGTTGGAAACCTCTGCAGTACAGGAAATTGAATCCCTTTATCTGAAAAAGTGGGAGATGGTTCCACTTGTCCTGGGTGCATTCCAAAGGAGTTCTGCCATGTTCTAGGAGGAATTGGGGTCCGATCTAAACTTTTCAGAGGGAAAGTATTGTGGTTGTGGGATGAAGTTGATACGTAGGAATAAGGAGACAAACTATCTCGCCGGAATGACCGGTGGAATTGTCCTATAGCCACTGGTCCTGCACAAAAGAGGAAATGCATGTTTGTTAATTTTACATTATTACCATTGGACATAGCAAATCGCAAGTCATAAAATAAATACTACTCTTCACCTATAAAATGGTGAGCTCCCAGTCACTTTTAACACAACAGAAATTTAGTATTTGTAAAAACAAGTTCAAAATCCAGAATATGAGATTATACATATAATGCTGAAAAAATAATCAAACTTTTGTTTGGTTCTCAGTATGACTGTCAGGAGACAAAATGGCCAAACTCTAAAATTAAATCAAATGTTAAATTAAATGTTTAATGTTAAAAGCCTTTTATAGATTATTCAGTCACCATACCTTTTACCTCAATTGATTGACCCAGATTTTTCCAATTGTAAACCACTTCCTAAAAGCTTTAGAAATTCCATTCAATCTTTCCAATCATTCAGGAACCTTAATAATAGGCACAAAAACAAGCCCACAACCACATTCTTAAAAGAAAGAAGTGTGAAACAAATAAGAATTACAACACAAACCAAAAAGAAATTTAATTTATAGGATTCTACTGTAAAAGAGATAGAAGTGTTCAAACCATAAACTGAAGTAGAACAGAAAAAAACAAAAACTAAGCAGCAGCAGCAGCATATAACCAAGGCACTTCAAGCACAATAAAAATTAGGTGAGGAAAAACAGAAGAGCCAAGGACTTAGAACATGGAATTACAGCAAAACAAAGTTGGGCTAGTATTCTTGAACTTAAAATTACATCCCACCTCAACCAGTAACATAATTCCCTAGTAAACCAAGCCTATGGTGTAGGCAATCCACCTCTGACATATCTTCTGCACATACCAACAGGTAGAATGGTAAAAAACAGGAAATTTATGAAAACTACAACAATTTAGGTATATATGAATTAATGTATTATCTATATTGAAAAAGTATGAATTACATGTTTTTCAACAAATAATCTTTAAAATGCTGACCAACTGCAATACTTAAGTGAAGAAAATCATATCCTCGATAGTCCCAATATATTTCTTTAGTTAAAGTGAACTGTATTTTTAGAATATAATTAAATTTAAGTGAGGGAAAAAGAAAACCAAAGAGAAAACAGTGAGCAAGAGTTGGTTTTCATGTATGCATGTTTCTTTGTTTGAAGTTATCCTATTTCTCCCAAGAACACATTTTCCAGTCTTTTCTCTTCATGTCCACCAGACACACAACCTAAAAAATTAATATCCACAGTAGAGATTCTGCCAAATGTATGCCATGGTATTGAATCCATTGTCTTTCCCCATTAGATTCTCCACCAAAATCAATGGCTATCACATGGAAGTAGCTTAATACTCCTTTATAATTCCTTTAGAACATTCCTATACCACTACTATTCTTCCACCTTTTTACTAGAACTCTAACCTAATCCCTTATCTTCTAAACTCCAGAGACATAACTTAGTCCCTTGTCTTCTAAATTCCAAGAGAACAAAGTGCGGCCTCACTCATAACCTTGGGCTTAGGTTAAACTGAACAAGTGTTACTTTTATTTGTGTACTTTAAAAGTTTTCCCTAACTGAAAAGTAACCCAGACATCTTTATGTTAAATCCATGTTAACATGCTGAAAATGTTTCTAATACTCTCCTAGCTGAAGATAAAGAATGACTTCTCAATATTATTTTGCTTTCTTGGATTTCATATCACAGATTCTTTAAACAGAGAAAAGAAATATTGCCACCCTCACCTTCCTGGAAGAGGGGGAAGAGCGAAAGCAATGCAATTTATAAAATAATTTTCTATCACAGAGAGTTTCTTTTAGTAAATACAAATGCATACATACAAAGTTTTTCCTTCAATACTGAAAGACTGTAGCCAATAGTGAAAATGTCAAAGGTCATAGATGCAAGCTTTCTAATACTCTTTTTAACTAAACTTGAAAGCTCTAAAGAAAATCATTTTTGCTTTACATGTGTCCAACCATAACATCTTAAATAAGCATCAGCTCTAATTAGCTACAATGAAAGAAATGCTTGGCGAATTCATCCTACATAGAAACAATTTCTGGTAACCAATAAAATATATATTTGCTCTTGAGATATATAAACAATGTCTATCATCCTATTTATTACTTAGAGACTAAAATATGATTACTGTCTTCCAGGTTTTCTTCGCTGTGTCACTGGGTGATATGGTATGTCTGTTCAAGGACAGACTTCCTCTCAAGGTACATTGTTTACTTTCCCTTGGTTGGTATAAATGTTCTAAGTTTTCTCGGCTGCGACTTTGTTCGTTCCTGCCTTGACCTTAATAATATTCTCAGCCTGTACAGTTACTCTGTTCTGTTTCCCATTGGGATGAAGGAGACCCTTCTGTGTTTCTTCCAGACCCGGTGCTTCAACAAAGGGCTACTTATTCTAGATGTTCACAGTGGAGGGCCTCTGGGTGTCAACAAGGTAAATGGCTACGGAGGTTTGGCGTTCAAGATGGGTACAGGAAGAGTAGGAAAAGCGCCTAAAGCAGAGGTCCCTAGGGGACATAACAAGGGACTGCATGCCTCGGACTCTTCCCAGGAAAGTACTGGCGCAAAGAGGGTGCTGGTGGTGCCAGTGAGAATGGTGGAAGTGACGTGACCTGTGTCTCGGGATGCAGAGCAGAAAGTGGCTCCTGGGCACATTTCAGGTATCTCAAAGGTGAGGCCGTGCTACAATGCCCTTTGACGTGGTGGTTGCTCCCTGAGCACATGTGCCTTGCTGTGGGCAAGGGCGAGGAAGCCCCATGGGACTCACCGTGCGGTTCCGGCCGGGGCCCCGCGGGCGACAGCGGCTCCTGTTGCTGCAGCGGGGAGGCGGAGGCTGAGGCGGAGGCGCAGGCCGAGGCCGAGGCGGAGGCGGACGCGGAGGCTGACGCCGACGTGATGAGAAGTCTCTGGAAGCGGTTGGGCGGACGGCAAGGCACCTCCAGGCCGGCCGCCAGCTTGGCCTTGTTGGCACTGGTGAGCCTCTTGAGGTGCACGAGCAGCTGCGGCTGGTCGCGGCGGAAGTGCGGGCTGTGGAAGTGGTGGAGCGGCCCGTCGCCCGCCGGCCCGCCGCCCCCAGGCCCCGGTCCGGGCCCCGGAGCGCCCGGTCCGCCCAACACCACCTTGCGGAAGCCGTAGAGGTTGAGTTGGCGGATGAAGCTGGTGAAGTTGGTGGTTTTAAAGAGCTCAGGCTCCGACCCAGAGACCCCCATGCCGCCGCCGCCCCCGGCCCCGCCGCCGCCCCCGGCCCCCGCCCCAGGCGGGCTGAGCAGCTCCGCCTCGAATAGTGGCTGGTCGATCAGCAGCCCCTCGCCACGCCCGTCCCAGCGGATGGAGCGGTACCGAGGGCTGTTCACCAACCGCCACAGCTTAGCAGGGAAGTTGTTGGGGTTGATGGGGGTGGAGAGCAGCGCCTCCTCCATCACCCCCGCCCGGGCCCTGGGCCTCGCCCCGCCGAGCCTGGATCTCCCACCCCGTTCTCGATCCCCGCTGGCCTTCGCTTCACCCTGCCCCCTCCTGCCAGCGCTCAGCCTCCACGGACCCGGGACCGTTGGCGCACGAGTTCCCGCCGCACCTTGTAACGCGGCCAATGGGGCCTCGAGTTCCCGCCACGCGGCTCAGCGCACCTGGCCTGCCCCACGCCTCGGCCACGTGCAGCAGCGGGGACTCGTGGGACTCGGAGGAAGCAAGTCACACTCCCTCGGCGTCCTAAAGCCACCGACTTGGGCTGGGAATTGCTGCCTGGCAGGTAGTGTTACGTCCCATAAAGAAATAAGCCCAATTACCCATCATAGAACACTAAAAATAGTCACGTACTGCACTACAACCAGTGTGTGGGCTTTAGAATTCAGAAAAGTGTGCATCTAGCAAGACTCAGTCAGTCATTCTTGAGAACAATTCCGTTACTAACAACTAAACTGCTTGTCTCTCCAAATAAAAATGGTGATTGTGAGGTAGCTTGAATTTAAAAAATCCACCTTTTAGATAGCATTTTAGGTACATTTTAAAGACTCTTTTAAGCCAAGATTTGGCTCAGGGCAATCTACTCAAAGTGAGAGGAGAACTGACGTGCCTATGAGGAACGAATCCGAATACAGGCGCAATCCTCTGTGCCCGATCAACTAGCTGGTGAAACTGTAGACCTTAAAGAGAAATAAACCTCATATAACATGAGATGGGATAGAATTCTACAGTATTTGTAAGGATAACTCCCTCTAGGAATAAATAAGAATATAACAGGAGCTGTGCTAATAAAAAGAGAGGTTCATAAAAATTTGGAAATGTTCAGGAGTAAGGGACATAAATGTTTTAGTCCTTTCTCATAATTAAGGAAAACTAAGTACACGTTTGTTTTTCCTAGAAATTAAAATGAATAAAAAGACCCAACAAAGCAGCACTAATATAGAGATTTATTTAAATTGTATTGAGTTTTTACAGCACATTGCATGTTTGTCACAACGCAACTGCACAATTTGGATTTTTGGCCACGTCATGTCACTTACACCCACAAGAGCTCTGAAAGGAGTAGTTGATGAATATATCTGAGCTGACAGCCCAGAGTCTCTCTCCAAGGCCATGCAGTATGTTCACTGATGGGAGAGTCCCTCAAAACAGCCATACAAATAGACAGATACAGTCCCCTCAAATGTTACAAATCTTATTCCTCCTAAAAATGGGCAGAGTGAAGTGCAATGAAAGTCAAGTTAATTAAAAAGCCACTCACAACTGGCAGTAAATTTTAATGATTGAGAAAATGTGTAGAAGAATTTTATGTGGCAGAGACAAGGGATAGTTTGTTACTTTTTCAATGATCTCAGGAATTTCCCAGACACAAATCTCTATTATTCAACTCCATTTAAACGAAAAAGAATTCTGCTAGACTGACCTAAATACGCCAAAACTTTTTAGGTTACATCCATGGTAAGTATAAAAGCACAGATGCTTCTCTGTAGGATTGAAGAAAAGGTCAGGACAAATACAATCCTTGTTCTAAATGAAGATCCCAGTTATTTCTGAATTGAAAAACATTTTTTTTTCCCTAGGAAGCAACATGAAAGTAGCAGTTAGACAGCTACCACAGTAGTTTTAAAACAGGATAAGCCTAAGTATAATTTACCTCTTATACACCAACAAATTAGGGAAAATTATTAAAGAAATCCTAGAGGTTTCATTATAGGTCAAGGAGACTGTATCTGTCCCAAACCCAGTACATGGCTATATCACTGTATCTTTTGGTTAAGTGCCATTGGTACATATTAAGATGAAAAAAAAAACAAAATAACGATGTTTGGTCCAAATGGACACATTTTCTCTCCCAATTTTGGTATCAAGGCTTTATTCTCTTCTGTTTGGGTTCCATTGTTAAGTGCACAGAAATAGACAGCAGCATTTGTACTGAAACCCTCACATACCAAACAGCATATTCTAGGAGGTAAAAACCAAACACTAAATTCTACCCTCAAGGTGTCAAGTGTTCAGGATAAGAAGCAGTGTGACCCAGAGGAGGCAGCAGCCAAGGGAAAGACAACATGAGGGAAGTGGGCAATGGAACAACAACAACAAAAAAAACATGGTTTTATTTTCATGCCAGGAGAGGATCAAGGTGTAGCTCCTGTGTTAGCACCAGGACAACTAGGAAAAGTCAGGTGCAAAGGGTACGGCACAATCAGCAAATATTTCACAAGGATAATTTCTGCTTTTCCCTTCTCATTCTTCACAGTGCATACTTCAAGAGCTGTCATTGAGCAACACAGATTACTGCCTTCACAGCTCAAAATAACTCATTTCTGCGGGGACTGAGTATCAGCAGAATTTTCCTCTGCTCCCAAATATATAGGCACAATCCTGTGTGCCTAGAACTGGCCCCCTAAACTGAATATTCACTGATGCTGGCCAATGAGCCAAGTGAAAAATACAGCAAAACCTCCACTTGCTGAATCAGTCTTTAAAACCAAACTCCACAGAAAGACAGAACTAATGCAACTAGAGGGAATGCCTCTAAAGACAGCCTTCATGCACAGACACAGAGCACAGAGGTACAGGGTATAGTTCATTTCAAACAGGATAGGAATTCCTATCTTATATACTATAATCTGCTTTTTTTCATGGTGGAGAAGAGATGGATCTGGTTATCACTTGGAGTTTGGTTATATATATGCCTTTCTATTGCTGTTTGGGGTATACTTTACCAGGCAGTATCTATGAAATCATCATCATCTTGTGAACCCCAGGAGAAAGAAGCTGGAGTCACCAACTGAACATTAAGCTTCCAAACTCCTGGATCAGGACCATTACCCCAAGGTGAGGATCTCACCCGTAAAGGACCTCCTGTCAAATTGGAACTCCTCTGCTCCAGTCTCATGATACCCAAGATTTCTTAAGATGGTATCTTTGACCTCTGTGATTTCATAAGCCACACCAAAGAGCCTTCAAAACTACACCTGAAGCAGATCCTCCCTTCAAACCTGCTATAATTGGATAGGTCATCTCCTCTGGCATTCAACTGGAAGCTGTAGCAATGGGTTTCTTCAGATGTTGGCTCATGAGTTCCCTGGCACGAGATACTTGGATGTGTTCGTAACATGAGTTACAGACAAGGACTGGGTCATAGAGTTGTTGATCAGGAATGGGCAACTTCAAGTGGCAGCAGCCAGCACAAAATACATTCCCACAATTTCTGCCAAAGCACAAAGAGGGAAGAGTTAATCAGAAATGCCAATAGACAGAGGTTGAATGATACTCTAAAAATGCCTTATATGAGTAAATAAAAAGTTGGGAGCAAACAAAAATAGTTCCTATAAAGATGTCTCCATTTTCAGGTTGATTCAATTTCATTCATATATATAGGTATCTCGCTGCTTTTCAAGCCATACCAAATCATATAAAACATCTTACCTGCAATGGTGTCTTCGTTTGGCCAACCAGAATTCACAGTCACAGTTATAGCAATGTGAAGCCATATGGTCTGGAACCCAGCGAGTCACCTAACAGAAGAGACAAAAATTCCAGGTCCTTGTTAGTGGAAGAGCAACACTGCAACAAGAAGAGCATCTGCAGAGAAAACAAGGCCTATCTCTATAGCTGGCCATTACTTTCCTAAGACACTCATCTGGGGGAGAGCTCAATCTATATCACTCATCCCTGAGACATACGAAAACTCACTGGCTTGCATAAGTACCCACCACACATCTGCCTGGACATACCTCAGTCTCTTTCTTATCAACAGGTTCCCAGCTTGCTTCTGAAAGGCAGTCTTCACTGTGGTCAGAGCCAAAATCTTCTGTATCACTGCCATCTGACTCCTTCAAACACGTCTGAAGAAAAGGTGAAGACCTCGACATTATCTTCATCATCTCTAACATTTATTGTTTACTACACATTACATGTTGTTCTAAGTGCATTACATGCCAGAACTTCTTTAGTTCCCCACAACAATCTTATGTTATCCACATTTTACAAATACGAAAACAGCACCACAGAGAAAGTTAAGAGCTTATAGGCAGTAAACCTGGGATTTGAACCTAGCATTCTGGATTCAAACCCATTCTGTTAACCAATATTCGATATCACAGTGTGGAAGGAATATTTCTTTTGTTACATCTAAACCCGGGGTTTGCAAACTATTGCTTACAAACCAAATCTAGCCCACTGCCTATTACTACAAATCGTTTTATTGGAAAATGGCCACTTACTTATTTATACATTGTTTACAGCTGGCTGCTTCTGCCAAGTAGCAGCAACACAGACTATGTCCCACAAAGCCTAAAACACTTACTATCTGGCCCTTTATCAAAAAAGTTTGCTGCCTGCTGTTCTAAATCATCACCGTGAATAGTGAGAAGTTGTTAACTCTGACCATCCTATCCCAGCAAATGGGCAGCAGGCAAGTGGGAATGTCTTAACAGGAGGAAGTGAAGTGCCTGTGTAGATGACAAGATGTCATAGGCAAGAAGCTGACTCCTAAAAGCTCCCAAAGGACTCCTGTGCCAGAACCTCAGGTGTCCCAACACAATAAAGCCTACTGGTTGGTCTTCATCATCTCTCACCTGGATTATCCCAAAACATCCTAACCAGCCTCCCAAGCTCGGTTTCAACTGTCTTATCTACTTGACACAATACTGCTATAGTAGTAGTCTTAAAATACAAATTCGATCATGTTATTCAGTGGTCAAAATGTTACTGCCTTGAGGACAGAATCCAAATAAGGGAACTTAAGCTGACCTTTCCAATCTCTTGGCAACTGCTCCAATATCACCTCCCACTGCAGTACCCAACTGCCTCCCTCACAGTTTTAGCACAAGTGTACATGTATACATACATAAACACACACACGCACCCCCTACATCTTTATTCAAGTCATACCATTGAAGTACCTATTGCCTCCATGCTTCTGCAAATGGTATTTCCCTTTCACTGTCTACACAGCGAAATAAGACATGTTCTTCAACACTCAGCTCCAGCATTATCTTCTTAGGAAAGCCTTCCCTGACCTTTCACTCCACCCCAGCCCCCAACACCTGACTCTTCCCTCAAATATAACACTGAAGAACATCATTCTAATTGTTTGCTTGTCTCTCCCAATAGACTGTGAGCTCCTTGAGAGCAGGGACTACCTCTTTCATCTTACAGCCCATCCACCTCACACAGTGGCACACAGCAAGTACCCAATGAACAAATGTTGAATGGATGGAAGGCTAATGGTAGTAGGTGAATACTTACAAAATCATCCTCATAGTCCATGGGAGGCTCTGCTGGAGGTGCACAACAGTGACGGATATCCAGCCTCATTTGCAGTTCACGCACCTGTCGACGTAGCTGCTCCACCTCTTGCTTGTATCCTGCTTCAATTTGCCGTAGCCTATGCTGGATCACATCCGTGGGAAAGGGAAGTCCATCGTCATCCAGGTAGAGAGGAGGCACTGGAGAAGGGCAGCTCAGTGGAACAGGCTTTGTGCCAGAGACCTGCTTTGGGTGACCAGACAACCATATCCGGTTGTGTTTTCCTCCTGGACCAGTACAGTGTCCATTGGAATGACTAGAACACAGAGGTGACTTCACCCCTTCTCTCTGAGCCCACTGGCCCCCAAAGCAGGGCCCAGTTGCCCGCATCTGCTTACTGCTTGACCTCTTGCTACAACAGCCATAGGAAAGCAGCCGCCGAGGAATGGTTTCCCCACTCGGGAATGAAGTTACCATCCCCTGGAAGCTGTCCCAGTTGGACCCTAAAAAAGAGAACTCACTGATCTGGCTCTGAGAAACTGGCTTTCGGGCCAATTCCAATGGGACTTTCCCAAAGCGAGGATTTTCCAGTAACTGCCCATTCCTGTTATTCCCTCTTTTGCCCACGTCTTCTTCCCCACGAACCAGATCTGGTACAGAACTGGACTGTTCCTGGTGGGAGATGCTTGCCACAGACCCTAGGGGATCCTGGTTGAGAAAGTCAGTGCTTGGGTCTGGAGGAGTTTGGCAGGTAGCACTTGGTGGGCTGCAAAGGGTACCCAGACTGTGATCTGGAGCAGATCTGGAGGGTTTCCCTAGCACAGAGTCTAGCGGGGCCTGTTGTGGGGCGCCTATATGAGAGTCCTGGGAAGACTCAGGAAAATCACAAATTCCATCACACTTATCGGAAATGACTTTAGAGAGTATACTGACAGCTTCTTTCTTAGGACAATGTTCAGGTGGCTCCTCTGTGTCATCTGAAGTCCTACCCAGTTCATCCTGGGCAGGAGGGTTTGGGGCTGGTGCCTTAGTCTCTTCCAGGACTTTGATCTCAGGATCAGAGGTGCTGCTCTTCATTTCCTGGGGCACCGTGGCATTAAGCAGTTTGTAACTTGGAGAACAGCTTTTGTGACTCTTGAAAGGTTTATTTGTCAAGTAGTCTTTCTGAGTGCTGGGCAGAGGGGGACAAAGACCCATTTCTCCTACAGTCTGCTGAGGACCTCCTATCCCAGATTCCACGAAGACTGTTTCTGATCCCTCAGGATTGCTGTGCCAGGGCTCCAGGCCAACTCTGGCCTCCTGACAGTGGTTATTCAGGTTAGGGTCACTGGATGTGCGCGTAAGGGGGCTGCTTGTGTCACAGGCAGAAAGGAGATCATCCATAGATCTGGTTTTGGGTAATCTGGAATGACAACACAATGCCTCCAGGTCAGAAAATGGGAGCCACCTCTAATATATAGAATCAGGTCATCACAGCAATATCAAAGCCAGAGTTGACAAGAAATAGGACATTTAAGATTGCAAATTACCAATGTTCACTGCAAAATGTTTATTCTGCAAAATGTGTGAACCTGTCCTCAAGAACCCAGGGTCTATCCTCAGCTTTCATTACTGCTCACCCTATACAACCTCCCTGGGAAATTTCAATCACTCCCATGGTTTTAACTGCCTTCTAGGCTGATGCCTTCTAAATCTATTCTGGTCTACCGCCATACCACCCTGAACCATGCCTACACATGAGCCTCAAACCTAATGTCCAACTGCCTCTATCAAACATGGTTAGACAGAAAGAAGATGAGTTTTAGAGCTAGACAATATTAGCTCTGACACTGATCACAGGTGAGTTATTTAACTTCTCAGACACTTGGTTTCTTCTATAAAATGATAATAAATTATACCTTGTGAAGTCTATGATTCAAAATATAAGCAACCAACCACAAATTTACTAACACTACATTCACAACTCCTCACTTTTATAACTTTCCTTACTATAAGTTATCCCTCCATCACAGTCATAACCAACACAGCTTTTTACAACCACTGAGCACCAGTGTGCTCCTCTGAGTCCCACGTCACCATGGAAACTTTCCCTAGTATACAGCACTCAAAGAATTTTAGAGGCATTTGTGCACACCAAATAGGTAACAGACATTTTCAAGAATGACCTCCCTGATTTAACACAATTCAAAAGTCATTAGAACAAGAAAAACTTCAAGGAAATTTGCCAGGAAACAGCAGAGACATCACTAGGCCCCTATTTTCAGATGCCTCAGTCCAGCCAATACAGAAAAATCTCTCAAAGGTAGTAACAATATAGCTGATTTCTCTAAGTGGTTGGGTTTTGAAACACAGTACGTTTTAAAGGTGTGTTTGTGTTTGATTTTAGTTTCATAATCAATTTTGATTTTTTTGTGGCATGAAATTCCAGGAAGGCAATAACAATGGTTATGATTAATCTCTGGAGTCCTACAGGCATTGCTTGAATTCCAGCTTGGCAACTTTTTAGCCTTTTTTTTTTTTTTTTTCTCACCTTTTTATTATGGAAACCTTCAAACATGCAAAAGAAGTAGACAGAAGAACAGGAAGAATTCCTATGTACTCTTTACCCAGATTCAGCAGTATCGATAGTCTGCCATCTTCCATAGATGATTCCTATGTGCATCAAAGGTTTAAGCAATAAAATAATGCAGGAAGAGACAATAATGCCTGAGGAGTCTGGAACGACAAGACTCATCCAGCTAGAGTGGTCAGGGAAGGCTACACAGAAGAGTAGGATTTGAGCTGAGTATAGAAGAGTATGTTGGAGTTTAATAGAAGAGGAGGAAAAACGGCAGGTAAGGTGGAACCAAAGGTAAGTCAGGTCCACTGTTAGAGAAACCATTTCCTTTAAGACCTTCACACCACTGATTTCTCTAATTCCAACTCTCCATCTTGAACTGCTTATAGCATACTTACTCTTTGCTGTCAACCAGTATTTCAATCCTAACCTGCCTGTATCTTCTCTTTCTCCGCTAAATGACTCTTCTTCTCAACTTTTCAATGTGTATAGCTGGTACGAACATCCTCCTAGTTTCTAAGCTCAGGGACTTGGGACCTGTCTTTGGTCCTCTTTAATCTTCACTCCTATCCTCCAACATTCAATCAACTCCATAGCCTGCTAATGCCTTCTCTACAATGTCTCTGAATTTAATCCTTGTCTTGTTCAGGGACTTTATCTGAATTACAACAGTACTAGCTGGTCTCTGCAACTCCAACTACCCTGCTAAAAAAATCCCATTCTCACCAGGCCACAATGACTTCCTACAAGGATTTACTACTGACAACAGAATCAAAATAAACTCCTCAAAATAATGTTTAAAGCCCTCAATGAACTATCCTGTATTTACTTATTTCTCTTTCTCAAAATAGTCCCTTCCCAACCATTGCCAATTCCAGAGAGGTTCTTTTTTTACAAAACTCTCTTATGCATCCAATTCCTTTGGACCCTTCTCCACCAACCTTCTTATCAGGCTCACAACTCCCTTCAATCTATTTGCCTATTCATTTAAGTATTTACTAAAGCACCCATTATGTGCCAGGCCCTGAGCCAGATACTAGGGCACAAAAAAAGCCATGGTTCCTGCCTGGTCTTCCATGGAACTTCTGTGAATAAATAGTCACCAAGTGACTCCTTTCTTACTTTTCATTTCTCTAAAAGCTTTGAACAACGACAACAAAAAAAATTAAAAAAAATAAAAGCCTTGAACTACACGTTTTTATTTGCTTAGATCAGGGCTGGGCAAGACATCGATCACAGTCCACCAGTGAACCATCAACCAATTTTGGGGTGACTGACTGAATGATAAAATAAATAGCTAGTGGACTGCAACACTTGTGGAAATGTAGCTCTTGCCCTGAAAATGTCTGCCCAGGCCTGGCTTAGATGCTGACTTAGAATTGTTCTCTAATTGTCCTAAGTCTTACCTTATAACTTTTAAAAGTATCTTAAATAGGATCAATATCTTTGGTATAGCCCAGAAAACCTAGTATAATACTAGGCAACTAGGAGATATTTAAAAGATATTTATTGATGTGAAAAATTAGATATTTGAGTTAATGATTTGATATAATGATTACTCAATGGGTCACAGAACTTAGTGAGCGTAGGATAAGAAGTTATGGCCCCTCTTCCTAGAAAAGTAAACTTATGAACCTATAACCAAATTCTGCAGTTTGGCGAAGGAGAAAAATCACAGAACTCCAAAAGCCTATCCATGGGCCCCTGACAATCGACTCAGCTCCAAAAACTCAAAATCCAACAATTTAGGGGGTTGGGTTTTTTGCTTTGCTTTATAATATTCAATGAATTATGTAAGCTATATTTTAATTTTTAAAACTTCTGCCAATACACAAAGATCAAAATTTGAAATGTACATATCCTTTGAACCAGCATTTTTACTTCTAGGCATTCATCTGATAGAAATACTTCACAAATCCAACAGTGTACGGGTAAGGTAACACTACTAAACTGTACACTTAAAAATGGTTTAGATGATATTAATATTATATATATTTTACCACAATTAAAAAAAGATACACATAAGAATATTAATTAAAGCACTCTCTGTAATAACAGTATGCAAAATGTGATTTTTTTGTATTAAAAAAAGTTTCTATATAACAGTGTGAGAATGTGGCATATCTATGTAGAGATAAATATATGGAAGGATACACACCAGAGTGTTAGCAGTGGACACCTGTGGGTACAAGGATCAGAAAAAGAGGACTTTCATTTCCTACTTTTATATTGTTTGACTTTTCCTTTTAAATAAAGGACATATATTACTCTTATAATTTACTCAACCTCCATTCTACTTCCCCCAAAATACTCAGCCAGAAGATAACTTCAAATTTTGTCTCTCATTAAATTCTGGCCTTTTTCTGAGGGAGTAGTGTGCAGGCCATCCCCATCTGGGAGCCTGTTTCCCTGAGAGTCAGATGCTTCTGGAAGCTAATGCTGGATACAGCAAAGGTTACTAAGATAGCAAGCTCCTGATGCCTTCTATCCGTGAACATAAGATCATTCCCACAAACCTTCTTGAAATAGTTCTTTCTGTTCGGTTCTCCCCGCCTCTGCTTGGATATGTCACACAGGGTGATACCAGCTACAGCAAAACAAGGTGACCAGTCTTATCTTGAGAGGACCTTGAAAATGCACAGAGTGCCCTCCAGGCTAGCTACAAGTCCTGGGCCAAGCTTCTCCTTCAACTAACTCAAGAAGTTGCTTTTAAATATATCATAAAAGAAAGCAAGCATTTAGGCAAGACTCAAAGCAGTTACTGCCTCCCCAGTGGAGAAAGGAGAGAGCAAGGGCAATCTTACCTATCCAGGGAGCGGCCAGAGAACTCCTGGCTCTGAGCCACTGGAGAAAGGTAAAGGTCCATGTTCTCCTCCCCGAGTGTGCATGGAGACGATGCTGGCAGGTAAACAGCTGTCCAGAGGTGCAGGGCCCGGACATGACACACAGGATGTAGGACCTAGGGAAGCAGCCGCATGCTAATATTTTGGGAGATGTTCCAGGTCCTTCCTCTTTCCCTGAGGCTTTGGCCCTACATTCTCTCCCATTGACTAGATCTGTTCTCCCTCCATATCTCTAAGCAACACCTATAAGAGAAGGGTTCAGACTTACCATGTCCGAGCCAGGTGTATAGAGGAAATTATGGAAGTTCTTATTGCCAGCTCGCAGGAGGGCCCATACAGAGCAGGTCCGCTTGTAGATGTTGCATTTCTCGCGCTCACAGGGGTTGTTGGCCAGGAACGTGCCGTAGAGGCAGGAGTATGTGTGCTGCACCAGTTTGACCTAGAGTACAGGGCCAATCTGCTTGTACCTGGGGGCCTCTCCCACCATCCCCCTACCCTGTCACAGGCTTTAGGACTTACCAGGAATGCTTCATTAAACTCGAACAGGCAGGGAAACTGCTTAAGCAGCTGATGAACAGAATCAAGCCACTGGAGGAACACAGGGCACTGCTCATTTTGGTCCTCTGCATTCTCCTGGTGGCCACAGCGATCTCCAAACTTGTGCCCAAAATCCAGCCAGTCAGACTCTACTAATACTTGGAAGCCCTGCAAAGAAGAGAGAGTTCAGGAATAGGACCTCTCTGGAAAGGCTAGTGTTCCCGGGGATGCCTGAAGCAGGGAGCTGGCAGCTTCAGAGAAGAAAAGGACTGAACCTAAAAGAGGACTCAAAGGACCAATGGCCCATAGTATAAACCCTCAAGATAGATCCATAGGGCTGAACACTTTGCCCACCACCCCTTTCCTTCTGCTCTTTCACACCCAACCCTTCTCAATACCTCCAATGTCCTGTAATATGGGTCCAGCAGTATTTTGGCCAGGGCTACGATCTGTGGCGTCCGGTCCCAGCCGTCTGAACAGTGCACCAGCACAGGCCGGCCCTCCCGGTCTACTGTATTAGCCACAAGCACAGCTGCCTTTAGCATCACTGACAAGTGCTGCAGCCATTTGGTGCTCTCCAGTGCCGACAACCAGCTACAGAAGAGCAGAAATCAAGTCTGTTACTGAAAGCACTGAGACTACAATAGTCTCTCCATCACCCATGGCCAGCTACACCTAACAGCCCCTAGTGAGGTGTGAAGCAAGAGGGCCAGCCCGTGGCCTTTCTGCCAAGAGATATCTAGAAGCAAAGTAGGGAAGACAGGATCTGAGGAGGACAACAGACCCTGAGGATCCAACAGAAGAACCAGGCAGCATCACATGCACATTCAACCACTTTCTTTCTTGAGTTCTCTATGTTCTCTGAGTAGGACAACTGATCCAAACAAAAGGAACCCAACGTCCTGTGGCCGTGCCGGAGTCCTGGCTGGGATGCAGAAGTGTTCTTGGAACTGACTTGCTGCACCCAGGCCCTCAGGTCTTCGGTACCTCCACACTTCCCATCTCCCCATCTAATCTCCCAAGAACAAGAAGTGCTTACTGGGTGAGGGATGGGACTGGAGGGAGGAGGGAATAGGAGCAGGGAACACTTACTTGCTGGGGTCCGGCATCTGGCTACACACAGCACGGAGGTACTGGAAGCTATTCCGGATGGCATGGATGTTGGCCATCCCCATGAACACCACCTCACAGTTGGGGTAGTACTCTGTAGACATGAAAGGGGAGAGTGGGGCCTAAGCGCATGTCCCAGAAACACTTGTGCAGGATGAGAGCAGTCCCTGTGAGCAAAGCTTGCCTGGCGGGGCACAACACTCCATGATGGGAACTAGTATACTCTGGAAATCTCTATCACCCTTTCGCTTCTGGATACTCAGGTGCCATATACTAATAGTAGTAATACTATTAATGACCAATGATAGCCGTAGTACTTCCAGCAATGACAATGTCGAATGAATTCTTAAAAATTGGAATTGCTCTGTGCCAATAATTTTATACATACAACCTCCAATCATCTAACAACTTTGCAAGGTACGTATCATCACCATTTTAGAGAGGCAAAAATAAAACTTAGATAGATTAAGGAACTTAAGCACAGTCACAGCTAGCTAAGTGGAAAGGTCCCAATTCCAATCCAGGTTTGTTTGGCTCTTTTCACTACACATGTTGTCCCTTAGCCCCTCCTTATCGAGGCCACCCAGAGCACGGGCTGGCTGCAGACATCGGGATAACAGCAATACCTTCACATTCGCAACCTCCACCCTTGGCCCGGTTAGCCACTGCCGCCGTGTAGGATCGAGCATCCAGGATCAGCAGCTTCTGGGGGGCTGCTGTGCTCTCCACTCCGGAGCATGCAGTCAGGGAGGAATCTAAATACACAGCAGGGAGAAAACCCTGGATCAGCCAGCCACCCAGCCTTACCCTATGATTGGGCACTCCCTTTCAGAAAAATATACAACTAGAGACCCTTCACACCCGACAGCCTCCCAAAAGGCAGGGGCCCAGAAATCCTGTTGTCATCTTCTTCCCATCCTCTCACTGAGGACTCCCTGGGAGCAAGTAAGGCCAGGGTGAGGGCCTGCTCCCCTGGGGGTCAGCACCACCCACACCTTACCGAAGTCAGTGTCACATGCCTCGCTGGCATCACTATTCCCAGTGCTGAGGGAGCCCCCTGTGGCCCTTGTCCCTGGGTCCAGGGCACAGGCTTTAGCGATGGATGTGACCAGGTACTCATCGTCAGCATTGCGCCAGCCCCACCAGCTGATCTCAGGCTGGCTGCAGCGGGCGATGGCAGCCCCATTGCGTAGGTGTCTGACAAAACAGAAAAAACCATCATACCCTTGGCATTCACAGCCCCTGGAGGCCTACCACTGAGGCTCCAGGGGGCCAGACCATGATCTCCAAAGCCAAGAGAGGCTGCTAGTTCATCCAGGACGTGAATATGGCAATGAAAAGCCTCTAGGGGGCTTTACAGTTTACAAAACGCTGTCACACACATTTCTCAAATGGGCTCTGTATTTCCAAGGTGACTTTGACTCATCAAATCTGTATGGCACCTTCTCCAGGTACAGACACCCAGCAGGAGAACTAGTGTGAACCCAGAACATGAACAATGCCAAACCTCAAAACCTGTCTCACTCTATTTTAGCTACACTGTTCTAGTCAGGGGTCAGCAAACGTTTTCAGCAAAGAACCAAACAATAAAACTTCGGCTTTGCAGGTCACAGCCAGTCTCTGTCACAGTCTTCTTTCTGTTTTTTTGTTCATTTATTTTTGTTTTTTGTCTGTTTGTTTTTTTTAAATGACACTTTAAAAATGTAAAAACCATGAATAGGTCACAAGCTGCACATAAAAGAGGTTGCAGGCCGGATATGGGTTACAGGCCATGCTGTCAAGCTGCTCTAATGCATTTTACACACACACTCTCAAAAAAAGGAACGTGAATAAACTTGCCTACAGCCCTGTCCTCACGAGAAAACAACTGAGGCATTTATTTTAAAATGATTTCAAAGCCATTTCCCTGTAGGGTGTCAATTCCCAGTCAACCAGGCTGCCACAAATTTCTGTTTTTGACGCTTTCCTTATTGCATAAAAACGTCCTTCTTGTTTCCCATCCCTCACCATCTCACCTATACACAACCACGGGGATCCGCTTCCAGGAGCGGAAGGAAGCCACATTCTCCAATTCTTTATCTGTGATCCACACAGGAACCAGCAGCTTCTGGGGGTAACTGGGGCATAATCTGAGAAGAGACCAGATGGGGTCGCTGGGCTTGATCTAAGACAGGTAATAATAAAATCCCCAAGGATGGCTTTGTGGGAAGAGGGAACCCTCCTCCCCGACAGAGCCAGGAGCTATGCCTACTGTGCTTTATCCTTATGTGGAGGAAGACTGGGTCTGGATTGGCATTTTGGTTCCCCACCCCCTGCCCTCTCACTTGTAGTTGCTGTTGATATGAGAGACTCTCCAGGCATTCTGCAGGTCAAAGCCCATCCTTGTAAGCTCAGCTTCCTGCCGACATCGTATGTGCTCTCCTGCAACACAGTCCCCACACCTGTCAGCATCCAAGAGCACTATGTCTGGGGGATGGAGGAGGGATGAAAACCAAGAAATAGGAAGTCTCCCAAAGAAAACAGCCTGGCCTCACCTGGCTGACACAGGTGGGTATGCTGGTCCTCCTCGGTCAGCCCCAGGCACCAGGCATGGTAGGCAAAGGCAAAGAGGTCCTCGGGCTTGGCAGGTCTTGCTGTGGCCCGGCTTAGCCGTGACAGCCACTCTTGGCACTGCTTGAAAGTGGAGAAGTGGCATCTGCCAGACAAGAAGCCACAGAGTGAACCAAGAGGTAGGTGTGTGCATTGGGGGCAAAAACATGGCCAAGGGAAGGCTATGGTGGAGAGGAGGCTGCAAAGCAGGAGGTAACAGGGACCCTGGGAAGGACCAGGGAACTGGCCAACACCCAAGAGAAGTTGTCTTCATCACAATTCTCTTACCAAGAACTCCTACCCTTGAGACATATTTGTCCCCTCTAATGGGGCCCTACCATTTCTCATATCAAATGTAAAACCATCACATGGCTCTAAATGTTCCTATTCCTTGTGTTACCTCCCATGACCACTTAACACAAACCTTCTGCTTCAGGCAGGAAATCCTACCTTATTCCTGTCTCCTTGTTCACTTCTGCTTGATGTCTTTTTTCAGTCTAGCCATATCCTACTTACACTTTGAAGATAGTTCCAGTCCCACCTCCTCCTTGAAGCCTTCCCATTTTATTTCATTCCACAGGCTGCTTCCTCTGTTATTCTTTTTTTTTTTTTTTTTGGGGGGGGGGGCGCGGGGGAAGGGGGGTAGTTTCCTGTTTGGGAATCAAATCCAGGCCGTGGCCCCTTCCTCTCTCACTCTTAATGTGCTTGGAGTAGTAAACATTAAGTTTTTCCATAGCATATAGCTACATGTTAACTCTTCCTTCAGAACTAGATTTGAACCACCTTACAGGGAAGGGCAATGTGGACTCTCCACAGACTGAGCATAGGGCAGGCTCTAAATGGGGCATCCTTTTCATAATCCTTGGAATCAACCCAGACTCCTCTTTCTCTCATATGCAATCTGTCAACAAATCACGTCATCTCTACCTTCTGACCACTTCTCACCATTCTGACCATCTCTCACCTGGGTAAATGTAATAGCTTCTTAACTAGTCGCCCAGATTCTGCCCTTGCTTTTGTCTCCATCCCCTTCTATCTATTCTAATATAGCAGCCAGAGTACTTCTATAAAAAATTTATCAGGATCATGTCACTCCTTTGCTCAAAGCCTTCCAGTGGTTTCTCATTTTCCTCAAAGTAAAAATCAGTCATACCACAGCCTGCCCCCCGCCCCCACTTCCCCGGCCAACTCTTACCTCTCAGGTCTTATATCCCACTACCTTACCCACATGCATTCCACTACAGGTACGCTAGTCCCCCTGCCATCCTTTCAGTATGCCAGGTACAAACCCAGCTAAGGGCCTTTGCACTCACTGTTACACTGTGTAGCACATTCTTCCCGCAAATACCCCCAGTCACTTTCTTCAAGGTCTCGACTCAGATGTCACCTTTTCAGTGCAGCCTTCTCTGATCACTTTGTTTAAAGCCACAACCTTCACCCCCACAGTAATCCATATCCCCTTTCTCTGCTTTATTTTTTACCTTTACACTTAGTATCATTTAACATATTTTACTCACTTATTATTTACTGCTAGTATCTCCCCGTTGGAATATATGTTTGATGAGGGCAGACAATTTTGCCTATTTGTTCCCTGCTGTATCCCTAGTACTTAGAACAGCCTGACACAGAGCAGGGTGCTTAATAAATGTGTGTTAAATGAATAAATACATGAGCCAACAAGAGTGTGAATGCTATATGGTAGATATCATCCTACGTGCTCTCATACACGTGATCTCAAATGACCTCATGAGCTAAGCATTATCCCCATTTCTTCATGTCAGGATACTGTGGGTCAGAAAACTGATCTCTCAACCCGGACAGGACTTTCACCTTTTCTTCCAAATTGGGAAAGTGAAGCACTATTTATCCTTTCTTACTCTACAGAAACCCTGCAGCAGAGGGGTCTGGGCAAGATTAGGGTGAGAGGACCCAAGTGAGGCCCCATTGTTCTCACCTCACCACTTTGGAGTCCTTGCAGGCAATGTGCAACTGGAACATGTCACGGCTCTCCACGCTGTCAATCATCCGAAGGGGGACCTTTATAGAAAGGGCAAACTGAAGCTCAGACCCCTACTCTCCATATCACTCCTTATCCCCACTCCACCCCAGATGCTGATGTCTCAATAGAAGGAAGGAACAGACATTTACTGAGGGCCTGTTAAGAGCCTCGAACTGTGCTGGGTCCTCTACATCTGTGAGCCCAATTAAGAATCATAAGAACCCTGACAATCAGGTGTTCTCACCCTTTATTATTAAGAAGTAAATTGAGCCTCAACTGGGTGACGTGACCAAGGTCACCTAGTTAAGTGGCATTCTTCCAACAAGCGGCTGAGTTCCTTAAAAAGTCAGCAACAGAATAAGGGAAAGAGAGAAGAGGGGAAGGGAGAATAAGCAAAAGAGACAGAAAGACCTATAGCTAGGAGAATAAGGGAGGAAAACAAAAAGTGAGAAAAGGGAATGCCAAGTTGTTGGAGATGTGATATAGCACTGGAGCAATTCCACCTTGCACCTCAGAGGGATCCTGGCTTGAGTGTGGGAGAACATGACAGGAACTCACGTTGATGACAGAGTCCTTGAACTTGATATGTAGCCGGTAGTTGGAGATGGCAATGAGGGCATCAGCTGCTCGACCCAGGAACTCCACTCCCTCACCCTGTAGCACTGTGAAGGGCACCTGCCAAGGAGCGGAGGAACCCTCAGTCCAGAAGTGAGTCATCCCTCCATTCCCCTCCCCCTTGATGTGGGATCCCCTCTGGAAATGCTGAGGCAAGGCACACAGAAGAGTCCTCTCCATGGTAACAGCACCAGGCAACAGCTGTACAAGAAAGCTGCCTTTTCTTCCCTGGAGCCAAAGGATCCATAATGCACACGCAGACACACTCCCCTCTCTCCAGAGGCCAGGGAGAGGAAGCCCGGGATAGGTCCCCTTGGAGATATTGGTGTTGGAGTAGGGGGTGTTAACGGGGCAGGGAGCTCCACCCATCCTGGGCCCCCAATTCCTCCTTACCTGCAGATTCTCCTCCTCTTTCACTAGTTCCTTCGGGGGGAACAGATCCTTGGCTTGGATGTACTCCAGGCTGGGGGGCCCCTCCTCACCCTGTGGGGATGGCCTCAGACCTAAGTCAACAGGCTCCACTTGGCCCATTAAGCCTCATCCTACAACCCTGCCCTCAATAAACCCACATACACTCCCCACACACCTATAAAGGTTCTGCTTACCAGAGGAGGGAAAGGAGAACTGGCTTGGTGGGAGGAGTGGGGTGGAGGGAGTACTCAAGCCTAATCAGCCTCAGGGAGGAGTCAGGTCCAAAGAGGAACTGAGAATCTACGCTCCTCAAAGTGGGGAATCTCCTGTAGAACCAGGATTCCCCAAATGGAGGAGGAGAGAAAACTAAGGAAAAGAAAGACTAATGTAAGGATAAGGCACACGTGGGAATGGGAAGTGTTGCCGTGAGGAAAAGGCACCCAGGGTGGCAGCTAGTGACAGACAGGAGGGAAAGCAGGTACCTAAGGCCAGTGAGGGTTCAATCTGGTGGGTGAAGGAGACAAAGAGGAGTGGGCCAGGGGATTCAGCCCTGTGCCTCTAGAGGGCCTTTGCGGATGCTTTCAAAAGGAGGGTGTGTTTTGGAGCTGAGCTTATCTTCCAGTTAGGCCACACTGCTAGCCTCCATCACCTGTCAAGCCACCTGCCCTGCCTGCTGATCTGAGGGGAATTCCTGAGGACAACCAGAGTAAGCAGAAGTCACCCACTCCCCTCTCAACCACTAGTGAGGGGGGAAGAGGGGATCCACGCATCTGGGAGGAACTAAGAGACCCAAGGACAGCCAGGGTAGAAAGAGAGGCCTGGCAGACACCCACAGCGGGTGAGGGGAGGGTGGGAACATCTGAAAGCACAGATGGGGAAGCTGGGAAGGAGCATTAAGCCAGAGGGGGAGGAGGGGAGGCCTGGGGATGATGCAGAGATATGGAGGTCTGCAGAGGCAGGGAAGATGGAGAAGAGAGGCTGTCTGGGGGACAGTCAAGGAGAAAAGACTGGTGTGTCAGGTGAGGGAAGGAGTGCTGGCAGGGCGAAGGGACTGAAGCCAGGGAGCCAGCGCAGACATTTTGTGATCTCCAACCAGCCCCCTAACATCCCAGACAGCCTACTAGGTACATCCTACATCTCCAAGCAAGGATGCAGCGGGTGGGACCAAGATGGAGAGGAGGAGGTAAAGGGACGTACCCCTGCAGGGCGGGGCCTGGGGATCTGCAGTCAAGGGCAGTGGCTGCAGGACCAAGACGGGTCACAGAATATCCATCCCCAGACTTCGACAATCCCCAGCACCCAACGATTAAAGCAAGTTCAAGAAAGAAATGGAATAGTTCCCCTCTCCCCTTCCAGGGGCCTTGGGAAGGAGATGGACTGAAATTCGGCATCTCGAGGGCCGGCCCTGGGCGGGGCTGCGGGTACAGCAAGCGCAGGGGCCCCCTGCCCGCAGGCGGGGCCGGCACTTACAAAGCAGCTGAGCATGGAGCAGGAGACGCGGGCGGTCAGGCTCATGGTCACGGGAGGTCTGGGCCAGCGCACATGTCCCCGGAGCCACTGCGCTGCCTGCCAGTCCCGGGCGCTCGCCGCATTCCGGCTGCGGGGCCCGCCAGGTGCAGCCACGGTGGGCAGGAGGCGAGCGCGCTAGCGGCAGGGCCTCGGCGCGGATCCTGCGAGCCTCTCCCCTCCTCTCCACAATGGAGCGAGCCCAGCTCCGCCCTCCCGCACAAGCGCGAAAGGGAGCGGAGCCAAGCCAGGGGAGAGCCAGGGACCACACGGGGAAGGCGGGGGCGGGGCGGGTCCTCGGAGCTCCTCCCTCCCCGCATCCCCTCAGCCGCGTGGGAGGGCGTCCTCAGAGGATGTCTAGGGGTTTTCAGGGGCCTGGGCTACCGGACTGTCCCCAGACGGCGTGAGAAGGGAAGAAAAGATGCTTACATCTTTTCATTTCCCATCTTCCCAGGTGATCCACCCCACCCTCCTGTTTTTCACACATCCGTCTCCACGCCCTCCACTCCTCTCTGAGTTCCCCCAGTGCCTGTGGTGAATCCCCAAGATGGAACTCACCTATCTCCACCCCGTGCCTTTTTCAATTTCAAGGCTTCCTCTTTTCCCTCCAAAACCACCACACACCGTACCCCTGTCCATCACTGTCCTCCAATCCCCTTACCTCACTAAATCCCACGTCCTTTTTGCCCCTTAGAGTGGAAGGCCAGATTGGTCATTCTACATTCCTGAAATGGAAATTTCCTGAGTTTTTTATTCCAACCCTACTCCTTATGCTTCATCTCTTGTTTCACGTCCTCTGACTTCTGGGCAAGAAAGTTGTAATTGGAAGAGAAAGAATTTCTTAGGGTGGTAAGGAAAAGAGCTGTGACTATGGACCACAGAAACTAAGGAAAAACAAAACCTGAAACCCAAGGGTATAGGGGAATGGTGGGAGTTGGGTAGAGGGCCAAGGAATAAGGAGCAGCGATAAGAGGCTTAGGCTCAAAATGTCACCACGAGTTACAGAAGGAGCTGGTTGGAACCCCACACACACTTCCTGTGCCTGGTAACTTTCAGAAACCAAGGCTTTAGTTTGAGTTAGAGTTTGGAAGAAGGGAAAAATGGGAGAGAAACTGACACTTTATAAAGCATCTACTATGAGCCAGACATACTTCAAACATTATCTCACTAAAACCTTTCAACTCCTCAAGAAGTAAGCCTTAATCCTGTTTTACTGGTGAGACTAAAGGCTTAAAAAGAAAGTATGCATTTAGAGTTAATGGAATATATAGGGGATCATTATAACCACCCCCACCTCCCAGTGATATTCTGGACACCCTGAGGTTGCTATCCTGCTATATATACAGCCAACTGTTGCCTGCAGTAGCTTAACAGACAGCAACACCCTGGAGGTGGAAAAGCCCCACAGTTTCTGTAGAATGACTCCCACTATAGCACCCACTGTACTCAAGGACCCCACTAGGAAGTACAAGAATCTTGAGATAAAGGAAGCCTGGCTTTTTGGATCAGATTAGAGGGCTTTTACCAGGGACCCAAGAAAAGCAAGAGAATGACCATTATGAAGTGCTTAGAGAGCCAGTGGTAGTGTAGGGAAAGCAGAAAAAGACTTCTAGAGGCTTCCTGTCCCCTTGCTATGTATTGGCTGATGTTTTGCAACCTAAAGAAGCGCTAATTTATCTCCAGAGCAGATGAACCTGTTTAGGAGCTAAACAGAGTAGCCTGGAGCTCAAGGTCCAGGAGGGGTGGGGCAGCTTCCCGGGAGAGAGACACAAGGATTACAGAAAACACAAAGGTCTGAGGAAAGAGAGAGTACTCACCATTCTACTGTGGTGAGGGTCTTGGCTGCCTGCTTCTCACTATAAGGAGACAGAAACATAAGAGTAAAGAACACCATTAACATCACCATAGAATCAACAAATGCCATATATCTACTCCTGAACTTCTCTACAACTCTTATTTTCCTCCCTCGCAGAAAAATACAGCCTCTCCATAATCACCATGTCAGACAGAGGCAATGGGAGCTACCTGGGGAGAAAGCAACAAGTGATTCTACAGGGCATGAAGTCAGCCACAAAGTTCTGGAGCAAGAATGAGAGTATCATCCAAGGTTATTCTGTAGCACTGAAGAGTCTTGATTCCCAGACCCAGAAGGAAAAGTAGAACACTCCAAACCCTGTTCTTTGCAGAAGAGCAAAAGAACTGCCAACTCTGAAGAGACAGAGGCTGTTCAACCAGGATTCACTTCTGGCCTGGTGGGGACAAGAATCCACAGAAATGCTCTGCCGGCCTCTCAGTCTGGGAGTAGCACCCACCTGACCTGTTTACTGGGGGCAGAGTCCAGAGCAGAGGACAAGAGGGAGGGGACCACAACCTGTGATCAGAAGGCAGCAGGGCTGGACAGGTCCTGCTGAGTGTACCTGACACTACAGTGGGGTGGTGCAAGTTAGTGGGAGGAGGCCACACAACAGGGACAGAATCAGGCCAGCCTAGGCCTCAGAGTCAGTACCTGTCAAATGGGCTTAAGGAACAGAAATTTCAGGATAGGCTTCCTTGGCCCACTTAGGGAGCCAGGCCCAAGTTTCACTGACACTTTTCTTCATGCCTGTTATCTGAGCTCAGGCAGTCCAGCAATGCTCCCCCCTCCACCCCGCCCCCCCGGAAGGTTGCAGGTATAAAAGCCTCCATCTGTAGTCCTGTCCGCCTCCCTGATCACAGCCCACGCTTCCTCATGGGGGAGCCAGCAAGCGGCAAGCCAAAGGTGCTGCCTCACCTCCCACGGCACGCAGCCTCAGGGGAACGGAGGAAGAGACAAGAACCAGGCCTAGGAGGCCCGGGGTTCCTGGACCTAAGGGATGGGCCCCGGGGGGGGCGGGTCAGGCTGGCAGGGGAGCCCAGGTGCCTTGGTTCTAGGGGCGGAGCCTAAAGACTCGGAGGCGGAGCCCCGAGTGACAGAGGGCGGGGCTCACGAAAGCTGGTGGGGAAGGGCGGGGCCGAGCAAGACGGGGTCGTTGCGGTTCCCCGACTGGCAGTGCTCGGGGCATGGTGACTCACCCAGGCGGCGTCTGCCCGACCCTCCGAGGCTGCGGTCTCACCACTTCCGTCTCCCGCAGCTGCTGAGGCCGCGCAGCTTCGACC